>VZTU01028973.1:8523-21594 GCA_013400835.1 Zapornia atra
CCAGCTTCCTGGATGCCCTTCCCCCCACACCAAACACACACACACACACACTGCCACCCCACCACCCCCTGCCTTCTTGTTAGCAGGTCAGTATAAACCAAGGAGTCCTTGACTGCTTAGCAACAACTAAAACCATCCATGTGTCATTAGCACTGCTCTCATCCTGAATCCCCAACACAACACTGCACCAGCTGCTAGAGAGAAACTCTATCCTAGCTGAAACCAGGACACTCAGTTCACTCAGCTTTATCCCAGCTTGGTGTTTTATTTTGGGGGAATGAGAGTTTGGCTGCTTGTGATGCTAATTTCAAAGCAAAGGATTTTGCTGGCAATAGAAACTGAAAATGTAATTATTTATTGGATTTGTTTTCACATCAGACACATCTTGTCCATAATTCTGTTAAACTGCTGATTTTAAAACCCAAAATTCAATAAGCAGACACATTACACTCTTCTTCATGTAGACATGCTCTAAAGTTCATTTTCTAAAAATTCATTAGAATAAACAGAAGAGAATGCTTTCTCTTAATCAATCAATACACTTTAATGCCAAACAGTCTCTGCTCTCCAGTGAACTTAGATGTCCTGTAAATAAGCAAAGCACATGTTTCATGAGTCTTAGAGGTTAGTGAAAGCTGCAAATGTGTTAGTGGGAGTGCAAGGAGAGGAATGGTGACTGGGGTGCTTCCCATTTCACAGCAGTACCACGTGCTCTATGGCACATACAAACCATGAAATGGACACTGAAGGAGGAAATTCCCTTGTCTGGGCTTCTAGGTGATGTTGCACAGCTAATCTTGCATGGCTGGTCTTGGGACAGCCTTGTCAGACAGAGCTTTCGGGGGCAGTCATCAGCAACAGTGTGAGGTTGAGCAGCCATGGCTTGGTGCAGCCCACAGGTTTTTACCCTCCAGAAGGGAGGCAAGATATCATCAGTTGTACAGTATCTGACAAGAATAAACCAATCTGTTTCCTAGCAGATCAGTCTCTGAGATGTTAAAATAATAGTGCTGTTCCTGGTCAACGAATCCCAAGTTTGTAAAGGTGATAAATTTTTCCTGATATTCAATATAAACATTTTTGGATGTTGTCTTGGACTGTATCTCTCACACACAGGAAAATTTTAACATTTTTGTTGGAAACAGTTGTTGGATAAGACCTTCCACTTTACTAGTGGTTGTGCAACATCAACACAGTGTCAACTCTTGCTTTTACAGAAAAGATGTTCTGTGAATATGAGAAGATAAAAATACTGTATTTGCTGACTTAGAAGGGCAAGAAGTTTATTGCTTCCTCCTCATAAAAAAACCTCTATTGTTGTACATAGCTTACAGGAAGGCATAAAAAAAGAGAAATTACATTGAGGAAATCATTTCAGATACAATGCTCAACACAGACTGCACCTTCAGCTCCTGATTATAAAGGTGACAACTGCTTTGACTATTTAGAAAATTATTTCTCCTACAGACATATGCAGCTAGTGTGCTTTTCAGGCTTCATGATTAAGAGACCAAATATGCCCATGTGAGAATCACAGACAACAGGAAGAAGGGGAATCTGGGGTTTTTACCATTCACAAATCCATATGCATTTAAAGGGCAAACCCAGAAAGAATATTTGTCAAGAACTTGGTGAAAGCTGTTGCATGAATTGGATAATATGGAAGTTTAGCAACAAATTTACCTTAACGAGTTACAGCTCCATTTTCAGCCATTAAGATAAATCAAGAACCAATCATTCTGCTAAGCAATATAGGACTCAAAATAATGTATTATTACATTAAATTACAGTCAGGCAGAAATTGGAATATATTAGCTATGAAGCCTGCAAATTGTGTTTTATGAAACGAGCGTACCTGGGCACCAAGACACCAAAATGCTTGCTATTCAGTAACTATACTTTTCATTATCACACTAAAACCACAGTATTTATATGATTCAATCTAATGGAGTAAAAGAATATTTCTGAGTAGTAGAAAATATTTTCTGTAACAACATGGTGAATGGAGTAATTCTCATGACTTTTCAAAAATAGTGAAAAATAGATGTCTATCTTATTTACCATGCCAAAATTTCTGAAGAGTTACAAGTGCTACTGGAAATCTTTAAGGTAAGCCTTATATGCACTATAGGCAGGAAAAAAATAATTTAAAAATTAATTAACTGTGGTTTCTGATAAGGTGTGAATGCAAGGCAACTTCTCTGAAAGAGACATATGTGAAATTATTATAATATGCTGATGACTGCAATAACATTGCTCTTTTATCTTCATGTATTCACACAATTGTATGCTCTAAAAGTATAGACAATGAATTTGTTCTCATTTAGTGAGATACTTACTACATTCAACAGATGCATTGTCTCTTCAAATAAAAAGCCTGTGGGAGCTCATCCCTACGGTTAAGAAAATGTAATTACACATATCACTAAAAGTACCTTCTGTTGCTTCCACTGAAATTTTTTTAAGAACTCAATCAACTCTTTAACCTGCACTTTTGTCTTTTAAGAGGGTTTGATATGCAAACAGGACCAAAGGCAAACCTTAACTGGTTTAGAAACCAAGGATCAAACCTGGGTTGTTTAATGATTCTCAGACCATTGTTAGGAAATAGCATTACCAAAAAGGTAACTCCCTGCGTCAGTGGAGTGAAATGACTAAGTATCCTTCCAAATTTTAGAAGTCCTGAAAATGCTTGTGGCATAACCTGGTATCATTGCTAGCATGGGCAGTACTGCAAACAAGGACAAACCCCAAGGTTTTCTTCTCAGTCGTTCTAGTTCTACACTTCAGTAGAGATATTCCAGGTTTATACTGAGCTGGTGAGATTGACCTTGTTAATTACTTTAGCCACAGCATGACCTCACCTAGACTAGGATGAAATCCAGGACAGCAGCCAAGCAGCCTCTCTCCACTCAAAGAGCACTTTCAGAACTCTGTCCTTGTAGACATTTTCACCACATGCTGCCAGAGGTTTTACATCATCCCCATCACTGACAGTTACATTATCATAGCTTTTCATAGAATCTGGACAATGAGAACATTCTGACCAAGTAATTTCATCACAATCTTATACTTTAGTGCATAACCATTATGTTGAAAACATTACAGAAGCATGGCTTTACTGGAAATACTAGGGGAAAAAAACCAAAAGAGTACTGTTAGTTGGCTTTATCACAAATGAAGTTTGAGGGATATAATTTGGATTTTGTAGACATGTTTGATTTTGTGATATCTAGAATGTAAATATTGAGCCAAGATGAATTCAAAACATCTTAGTCCTGCACAACGACCATTCACATGTGAATGAAATTTTTTTTAAAAAAAACCTTGGTAATAAAACAGGTTAATTTTTGAACACTTTATTAAACAGCTTGAGAGTATCCAGCTATTTAAATTAACTTTAGTTTTATTTCTGTGACAAATTCAAAGCATGTGGGGATGAGGAAAAAGCCCACCCATTCTGGTATCTGTATTCATATAGTCCATATGTAGAGTGACAATTTGGATCTGGTTCCAAGAAATAATATACTCAAAGTCTGGTTTCAAATCTGCCAGAGGGAGAACACAAACCAAGAAGTGCCTTATGTATATTGGTGTATAGGACCTATGGCCATAACAAGACACCATTTCCACCTCGTGATTTTTGCAAAAGAACAGCAGAAGAGTTCATCTGCAGAGCTTATTCTCCCGATCAGATGAACTCTAATCCCATTTTAATCTCAGTGGGCTATATTAAACAAAAGCAGAAGGTCTGGATTTTAGAACAGATTAGCCTTGACCTCACAGAGATCAGACTTACTGAGTAATCAGGTGTAATAAATTGCCACCAATCAGGGCTTCTAATGATGCATTGTGGGGTAGCAATACAGGAAAAAAGTAAAACTTCCAAGTACTACAAGCAGGAGAGAAAACTACAGCAATGACTGCATTGCTAAATTGTACTGAAGGTCATATAGTTTACAGAAAGCTCCTCTCTCTCTATCAAACATTTTACTGTTCCATAAGGAAGAAAATTCACTTTCTGTAGGTATTAAGAAAGGATGAGGAAAAAACTCAAGGGAGGGCGGGGGCGGTGATTTGTAGAGGACTAAGTATTTCAAGTTTGTGAAAACTTTACAATACCATGAGTAAAAGACACAAACTGCATAAGCATTAGTAGTTTTTAAAAACTCATTAGACTTACCATGATGTTCAGCAGAAACCTTCCCAAGCAGCCACTCATGATCTGGTTGTCATACATATCTTTACTGCTGCAAAACCTGCTACATACGACTGGGGATAATCTCCAGGGTTATGTTGCTCTGCTATATCACCTGATTTTGTTTGTGGCAGCATATTAAAGGTTTCAGAAAAAGTCTATTCACAGGAGTTCTACAAGATTTTATTTCTCTGGCAAACAGGAAACTTCAGATTTGCTATTAAAATATGATACGATGTTTCCATTTAATTTACAATTTGTACAAATGCTCTTTGTTTTGTACTATTTGCATCCCAGTTTTTAACTACTCTGTTGTTCAAAATTTGCTCTAAAAGTTTATGTGATATTAAGGTCAGTCAGAGGTCATGTTATGATAAATCCAGTTTCAGATGACTGGTTCAAAACCTCATCAATGTAAAGCAAAGGAGCAAAGCACCAAATTGTTCTTAAGTCTCTCTGCCAGTTCAAAAGAGTTCTAAGCTTTTCTTTCTTTTTTGGATGGAGCTCAGTAGATTTTATTCTAGATCAAGTACTATCTGTCTTCCTACAGACAGTGTAAAATTGATATAAACACAGTATCTTTTATGCTGGCTAAATCAACAGAAAACGGAATCACATGTTCTCTCTGGTCCCGCTCAGCTTGCATCTGCGAGATGATCTGCTACCGTGCAAATGTGATGACCTTAATCATCATATAATCACAGCCCACTGGCTGGATGTGCATTTACCTTTTTTTAAGTACAAGTCTTTGATACTGTTTTCTAGTTGCATGGCACCAACCTAAACCAGCTCATCTTGTAAATAAATAATAAATACCTTCATGAAGGAATTTATTAAATACTCTGTATTTAGCCCTAGCTTGCTACTTGCATTATAATTTCCTTTTCCATATCCTTATTTGCATTCTCTACCACGTTCGATATAATCATATTTATAAAAAAACCCCAATATATTAATTTTATTTTGGAACATATGTGTATTCCCCTTAATCTTTACTTCAGCCTTGCAGAGAGCTGTCCCATCTCTTTTTGTTATTTTCTTTCTGCAGATAGCACTGATGATTACAAACTTTGATTTTGTTTAAAAGTTCAAACTTATATTGAATTTTGGCAATTGTAAGGCATAATTCATTGTCCTACAGATTCCTTTTGCTCTTTTCCTTTTCCTCCTTTCCTTTTTCTGTTACTCTTAAGGTCTTTTCCATTAGTTTATGTTTTCAGTAAAGTCCTGAGCTTTTTCCTAAAATGTTAGTCGTAAGAAAATGTCATGCCGACTCTGTGTTCAAGTCCTTCAGCACTACTGATTTCACTAATGAGTCCCTTTCACTTATTTTACTGAGGATATCTCTGCACATCAACATGCAACTTTATTAGCCAGTGTTTACAGTGATTACAGCTTTGAGAGACATATTACTACCAAAAAAGCAACACAGAGACAGAGAAGGGTGATTAAATTGACTGGAGAAAAAGAAATAATTTGCTATCTGTGAACTAAAATATCGTTTCCCATTTGTCCTATCAGCCTGCTACATTAAAGGAATTTTTACATCCTTCTATCTCTGAAGACACTCACCCAAGACGGACAGTATTTTTTCATCTCATCTACCTGTCTGCTCACATACTTGTCTGGCCTCTTATTCAACCAACTGTAGCCATGCTGCCTTGCAATTTTATGCCAGTGATCTCCTGTTCAACTGCTAGAAGCTGTCCCAACCTCAGCATGTCTGCTCTGGAGTGGTGGGGTAGAAGCTACAGATTACAGTTATGACACAAAGCTTCTGGTTCTTATCTGAGCCTTTCAGAAGCTCAGAGCTTGTAACGGAGTTCTTGTTATTCCCGATGCCCCTTCAGAACCGTACGTCATTGTTGACAGCTGTGTTTTCTCACATCGAGCAGTGCCCTGGGTACTCAGTATTGTGCCTACCTTGGGGGGCACCTCCTCTCCAGGGGCACACAGCACAGGCAGGTGTTAACTCTGTCACTGTTGGGAAGGGCTCTGCTGACTGCGTATCTATCAGCAGTACAAAGGACAGGGAGGCTCTGCAGGTTTGGACCATCTGGGTCAATGACTGCAGGTTAAAGATGAAAAGGAGCATCACATTTCTCTTCCCATCAGAGCGTTATTAAAAATACAAAAAACAACCAGTAAATCTACTAGTGGTAGGATCATTACTGCTTCCTGTAAAATGAGGTTCTTATTGGGTTTTGATATTATTGTGGTAGTAATTGTCAAGTTAATAAGATTGATATCAAAAAGAAAGAAGGAATTCTAGACAAAAAAAAGCCAGAGCTACAGGCAATTTTTCACTTTTTTTTTTTTTTAAAGTAGGGCTCTGGTCTATACTAGGATATTTCTGTTATTATTATTGTTGTTTTCTCTTTCTTTCTAAGCCTCAAACACATAGAAAAAAACCCTGCATCTTCCCAGTTATGAAATATGAATAGACTGCTTTACAATCCACATGTGCTGCTGCTCCACTGGCTTTTGATCAGTGGCCAGAGTCCATCTGCAACAAGACAAGGGCAGCGGAGATGTCTCTAGTGAATCTCTTATTTTTAAATAGTGCTGAAAATAAACACTGAAGTCTGTTTTCTTGCCAGTATGATTCAGAAAATGGTAGAAGAGTTACAGTAGGTTTAACCAGGCATGAGCTATATAAAGGGGAAAGAACAAAGATTCAGATTCAGATAACAGCAGTGGCGGTCACAGAGATATTGTGTGGAAACTTCTCATTAGTACTTGGAACATTTTTGGGTCATGTTTTTTTCTTGTCACATAGGTATCACAAGAAGTATATACACACACATACATATATACAAGAAGAAAGTAATTCTTTACTACAGATTTGCTTCTGACAACACAAAGGGATTTTCTAAATCAAGCCACCACAAGTAGCTGAGTTATGGCAATTGTCCATGTCAGTACTCTTAATACACAGCAAAAGAGGGAAAAAATGCCTTGCAGTGAGCTAGTGTGCCCTGCGGTGGGTTTCTGACAACAAACAGCATGTACTTATTGCAGTTTCTTTAGCTACTCTTCTTTACTCAGAGATAAACCTGTTCCCACTGTCATCTTTGGGAATGGCATCTTCCCCTTCTCTTCAAATGTTAAGCAGAAGTCCCAGGATAGGATTCCCAGATCTCTGTCTGTCATTCATAGCTTCTTAGAGCTGGTGCAAAAAATGTCTGTCCCCACAACTAGCCATGAAGTATCATCAGCTGCTCTGTGAAGTGTGCACTGTGAAGTAGTCACTGGAACACCCTTTGCACTGGTGATGCTTGTGTGTGCTTACTCTCCTGTATCTGCAAGCTATCAGACAAGTATTGTTTCATTTCTGAATGGAAGCAGATCTGTAGGCAGCAGTACAGAAATGGTTCTCCTGGAGAGTATTTAGTGTAGAAGCTGCAGCTCACAATTCTTGCATGCCAGAGAGAGTCATAAGATACCTGACAGAGTAGAAATGGCAATGTAAGTTTGGGAACAGGGATCTGTAAGTACATAGATCTATTTTTTAGGCTCTCTTCTTTGCAAAAGGGAGCAATGACTGCACAACCTGCAGGAGGCCTGCAGCCGCGATGCTTTTAAAGACTTTACTGTGCCTGTTGAGATCCTTTGCCTAAAAGCTGTTTTACTCAAACTTGACACAGGATCTTGGATCCTGACATTTTTGAGAATTGTGGAGAAAACTCTCTCATTTTCTCTATATTTTACAAGGGAGCCTGTGAGTGCTCTCCTGCATGGAACATGTCCCTGGGTGAACTGCACTGAAGAAAGACACTTTCCCCTTCGTCAGGAAGAGGAGCCTTATATAACTCCTCCTCACTGATTGCACAGATGCATTCAAAAAGCCCTGTATAATTCATTCATCCTCTCATATGCATAGCTCAGCACTGACGTGACACTTTATTTTTGCAAGTGGTGTGGAAGTTAATGTGGGTTGTCTTGGTGGTCAGGCTGGATTTTGAGGTGTCAGTGACCTTCACCTGGTTTCAGATAAGCAAGTAGTAATGTGAGGTAGCTATACTTTTTAATGTCCTACTGCATTATTGCTCTTTTTACTGCCATTAGCTAAATGTTAGCCACTTGTAAAAAAAGTTCACTGCATTTGGGCAGCCTGGAGGAGTGAAGGCTCTGGGGAGGTCTTATAGCAGCTTTCCAGTACCTGGAGGGGGCCTGCAAGAAAGCTGAGGGACTTTTTAGAAGGGCATATAGTGATAGGATGAGGGGGAATGGTTTTAAATTGGAAGGGGGTAGATTTAGATTGGATATTAGGAAGAAATTCTTCACTAGGAGGGTGGTGAGGCACTGGGACAGGTTGCCCAGGGAGGTGGTGAATGCCACCTCCCTGGAGCTGTTCAAGACCGGATTGGATGGGACCTTGAGAAGCCTGGTCTATTCAGAGATGTCCCTACCCATGACAGGTGGGGGTGGAACTTGATGATCTTTAAGTTCCTTTCCAATCCAAACAGTTCTATGATTCTAAGATTTGTTTACATCACTTTAAAGCAGCGTAATTCTTGGTGTTTCGATGTTTACTGTTTACCCTGTAGTAGAAGCATTCTCCTAGATGCTTCCAGAGTCCTTCAGGGAATCATGGAGCAGGCAGAGTGAGTAGGAGAGAGGGCAGAGCAAATGCCAGGCTGTAGTTACTGTGGCACCATGGGCCCATCTGCACGTGCTGTGTCATACTGCGCTGTGGGATGGCTAGCAAACTCCAGGGCACACACTTTGGTCCATTTTCCCTTCTTTTAACAAACATGACTTAAGATCACTAGTTCACTAATGCTGCTAGTGATAGTGTATGCAAAGATGTTTTTGCAGTTCATGTAGATGTGCATTTACTAAATGCTTTGCTGACCACTAGCAACAGAGTTGTGGTAGAGCATGTTTCAGCTCCAGAGTACTTACTGAATGCATTTTGCTCTGCTGTAGCTTTACTGCTCTCCAAGCAAGACAGATATGTCTGTCAACAGCAGTCACAGCTTGGATCTGCAGTGCAGCTGTACCTTTAGTGTGAGAGGCATTAGACTTGTTAACATTTCCATGCACTGCATGAATTAACATTACATTCTAGAAGAGCCTCTTAGGATAAAGAGTGAAAGCTTATAAAATGGAAATTGACTTCCATGGCATTTGCCATCCCTGTAGTGATTCTTCCCATACTCAGAACTGGATCCTCATAAAATGAAAAAGCTTTTTTTGTTTTTAAAATAATCATATACCTGTCTTACACATACTCACCCCACCACCAACAAAAAAGTACTTCCTCCTTTTTTTAAAAAATACCCTGTCCTTTTATATGCACAAGTCTTTTTCTTAACCACTTTTTCTGTTGGTTAATGGCCTGGTATACAGTATGTTCAATAATTTAAGACTGCTAAAAATGGGGTTGATCTACTTTCTTGGAATACCTCCTGGGAATATGGAGGAGAGAATTGGAGAAGCAATTATTTCATGCCACAGTTGTATATTTAACTGATTTCTTTCTCACTCAAGTGGCATCTTGTGCTCTTACAGCTGAGGTAGTGGAGGATTTGGGGATTCTTAAGTGCACCCATCAGTCCTAGAGGGTGATTAGCACAGGAGCATGGAACTTACCTCCTTTCATGCCAAGCAGTACTTTGTGTGGACCATTTCTGACAAAAGTGTTCAACTTTCAACATGCCATCATGTGTTTACTCAAGTCTTGATTAAAATATTAACTAATGAATTAACTGATGATTGCCCTGCCCATACATTCCCTTTTGACTCAGTGTGCATGAAGGTGAGTCAGACTGAAACCATGCCTATTTTTATTCTGAGGGAACAGAAGCTGCTATATTATTTACCTCCTTTCTGTAGCACATCTGTACAGGCTGAAGATAGCACAGGCATTGTCACAAGAGACTGCTTCCAGTTGATCAGTTCTCCACTTTTCATCTGGGGAACCAATAAATGACTTACTATTTTTTGCGTCGTTAGCACCAGTCTTTTTCTCCAACCTGCTATGGGCTGGCTCAGGGGAAATGACAGAGCAAAACACCCTAAGCAGCATGATAAAGGTGCAAGATACTGGATGCAAAAGGCAATAAAGATCAAGAAGACTCTGGATCTAGACTGATGTGTAGTATGTGAGTGAAAGAGAATGCTACTTCCTTGACAAAGTCTGGGCTGGCATTTCAGCCAGTCACCTCTGAACACGGGGGTGAGAGAAAATGAAGCTGTGCTCTCTGACACAGACACACAGAGCTGGAAGAGGACACTTAATCAGAAGAGGAGTCATTTACTGAAAGAAAATTACAGGGCATTGGAGTCCGTGACAGATTACACTGAGGTTCTGACTCCTATATAGTAGGACCTATATATTCAGCAGAGTGAATCCGTGTCAGTGCCATCTAAAGAATAATGTCAGACCAGCTCAAGTCTCTCACAGCATCTAAAGCAAACAGCACATGCATATACAACATTTTTATAAGGCAGTGACCCATGTACTATGCAGGAAACAGGCAGAACAGTTGCAGTGCAAGGGGATGACCTTTGGAAATGTGAACACTGTGCACAATTCCAAGGTAGCAATCCAAAAATGTACAAGGGGCTTCCAAAACCTTAAGGTTAAAGAAATGCAGAAACTTTTTAGCATATTTCCCCCCAGATGACTCAGAAACTCCTTGTAGAAATGCAAGTGGGTAAAGTATTTGCAGGTGGAATGTTGATGTTTACAGCCTGTGCCTCTTCTAATTTTGCCAGTAAAGTACTGTCAGGAAAAACATTTTGCAGTGCTAAGCAGCTGAACTCAGAAGGTCTAGTTCCCTTGCACTAGTAAGTATCACAATGCTTTAAATTTTGCCAATTACTTTTTTATGATCATTGTTAATAAATAATAGTGCAAAGACATGATTGCAGGTGGCACACACTGTATCTAGGCTTTTAAACTATTATGAATGCTACAGAGATTCCATCTCCTCTATCTTATTCAGCTTCTTAGGTTTGCCTGATAAAGCATCATTCTGTTTTATCACAGTCTTATGCTACTTTTTCAAGCTTCAGAAACCTTGCAAAGTACTCCTGCATTTCACTGCAAGAAAGCTGTTTAGAGAATACAGTAAGATTAATAACCACATTAATTTACCAGAGAAGCAACTGAGAAGTCTCCATAGATAGTATAAAGTGAATAGGTGAACTTCTTCATGATGAGGAAGGAAACAACCACCATGGCATGAAAGGTCAGGGGTTCATTGAGCCCAGCAGCTGGCATAGGGGGGAGCTGCCCGAGGATGAGTTAACTCACAGCAGTATTTCCCCAGTGGCTCTCACAGACTGCAATGTTTTCATGCTCAAGGACTTTACCAGAGGCTGTCTTTTTACCTTCCTATTTAAGGGCCTCACTGTGTTTGCCTTCCATGAACTGGTACAGTCTCCCCTGAAGCCCATTAAAAAACATCCTGTGGCTGCAGCTCCACAGCTTTATTCATGACACAGGTAAAAAAGCTGCTAAGTGAGGTTTCCATTTTATACCACCTATTTCATGGCTTCCTTTGACAGAAGAGAAGTAGATATCTTCCATCAATGTGAGCTCGGTCATAACACCCCTGCTCACGTTTTTCAGGATGTGCCCTAGTCTTTCAACAGCCTAGTATAAGCAAAGTTTCTCCTTATCTCACAAGAGGATAAAATTGGAAATGCCAGACAAAGTTGTCCTCTGCAGTTCTTCAGTCTTGTTGCAAAAGGACAAACTCCAGAAGGCAGTTCCTTTCCTGTAAAGCTTTAGCTAAACAGTGCCAGATGGGATTGCACTTCCCGAGGTGTTAACAAGGACATGGCCTGTCCTCTCCAACAGCACGGGCCCTTCTGCTTTCAGGCAGCAATGATTTGGTCTGTGCTATTGATCTGGAAGTGTCAGTTACCACGCAGGGACACACCATTATATCCTAGGATATAAATAGCAATCTGAGCATACTGGGAAGAGAATGCTCTTGGTCTAGAACCTGCTGCTTCTTTACAAGCTTAATTTTATAGCATCTGGTTGAGCTCACAGGGACCCGCAGCGTGTCCTGATACTTAGATACTGTTACTTTTTATGGTCTTCTTCAGCCTTCTGATACTTAGCTGTGGTAGGGTTCACCTTTGACATTGTACTCTCAGTCACGGTGATGGCCAGTCTTGCATTGATGTAACTGTTAGAAAACATTCACCTTAGTTAAATTACAGTGCTAGAGTTACCGTGAATAAAGGCTGGGTAAATCAGGCCTCTGGGCTCAACTGAACTCATAAATGTGGTCATTTAGAAGTGCTTCTTTGTCAAACAAATTATCAGCTACAAGCCAGGAAACAAACCAGGCTGCTAACAGAAATTGCCGTCAGCATTCAGCTACCCTGTGTCTTGGGAGATGAAATAAACTGGAGCCTTGTGAAAGTCTACAGCTAAAATGGTAGCACTTCAAGTACAAAATCCACAGTGCATTCCCCAGAAAGGTTAACAAAAGTACTTTGTGTCTCGTAAGAAAATACTGCTGTAACACAAATGTTGATTGAACATATTTACTGTGCTTTCTTGATGGGTCTGTACATTTGCATGTTGCATGCTTCTAACATTATTTCTTTGGGTAAATGGACAAGAGGCAGCATTGCTTCTGGTGTGCTTTTTTGGCGTGGTGCATTTGCACAGGGATGTGTCCTTTTTTTACGTGTATGGTATTCATACTCCAGTCCCTACTGAAAAAAAAATTTCTTGGCATAGTTTGAAAGGTCACATCGCTAGGGAGATCTGATAAATCCAGGATTGTGAGAAATTGGGAAACAGGTGAGGAAGGAAAAAGTAAAAGTATGTTTTACACATCTTTAAGGCTTAAGGTTTTGTTTAATACCGCTGAGATATTCATAGAATCATAGGGGTT
>VZTU01028974.1:2462-12911 GCA_013400835.1 Zapornia atra
TGTGTGTGTGTGTGCGTGTGTGTGTGTGTGCAGATACGAGGGGGCTTGCAGAGGAGCATGGGGGCTGGGCAGGGGGTGCAGCCGGGGCTGGGAGGCTCCCCACCCCCCTGCCCCCCTTTCCTTGGCCGTTTGCATGGGGGGAAGCAGCAAGAGGAAAGTATTCACTGCCATGGCAACCAGCCGCAGCGCCAGCGGAAACAATCGATGGCGCGGAGCCATTTATAGTCAGAAAGCACAAAGGGCCGGCATCCTGGGAGGAAGCGGGAGGCGGGCGGCCGGAGGGACCGGGAGCTGCACCGGGAGGCCGCTGCCTGCCCTGCGCCCCCCCTCGGGCTGGCAGCGCCCGCCCTGGCCCCGCCAGAGCCCAGCTCCCACTGCCCCATTCCCAAAGCTGCCGCTGAGATCCGGGGGGGGGAATGGAGGCAGGTTTTGATTTCTCCAGCTCGTGTTGCTTTAATTGGGTTACCGCAAACGGGCTCCTTTAAGCAAATTAGGCTCAGGCTAATTAAGGCCTTTGCAGCCCCATAATCTGGTGAAAACCAGATTACAGCTCCCGAGGCCACGGGGATCCCTGGCTGCCACGGTGGCACGGCTGCTCCTCAGCTCCCAGGAAAGGCTCCGGGACAGCCGGAGCTGCTGGTGCCCCAGAAGCCCGCCACGGGTGCGAGGGTGGGGAGGGGGGAATGCCAGCAACCGAGGAGCAGCTCGAAAACAGCCGGAAACACCCGCAGCCTCCGGCTGACAAGAAAACAGGAAACACGGCAGCAGGGCCGTGCGCGACGCCGACGCCGGCCGCCCTAGGACCTCACGCCCAGCCCCGGGGTGCCAGTGAGTGCCCAGCCTGGCACCCCCAGCACCCCAAGGGGCTGCTGCAGAGGGCCAGGGAGCAGCACCTCATCCCCAGGGTGCTGCAGCACCCCACGTACAGCACCATCCCCACCAGATGGATGGGGCACCCGCACCAGCAGCTCCCCAGGGTTGGGGACAGGTGCGAGTGGCAGCTTGTGGGGGGGCCCCAAATAACACCTGCCCACCCCCTGCATCACGCCACACGCCCTAAAATGCACCCCGCCCTTTGGGGGCCTGTTGCAGACGCTCTTGCTCAAACCACACATAAGCAGCAGCCAGGCACCCGCCCCATCACCGGTGCCTCCGAACTAGCACCCATGGCCCAGCTTGGCACTGCCAGGGAGCCCCGGTGCCAGCCAGGCCGGAGTGGGCTGGGGGCTGGGGGGGCAGGTGACAGGCTGGAGGAAGCGAAAGCCACGGGTGATGGAGAAAAGCAGCGGCAGCAGGAGCTCCTCCAGGCTTGGTGCTTGCCAGGAGCTTACCCTGCGACCTCTTCCCTCCAGCAACCTCAGAGGGACAGGCCGGTGCCAGCGGGAAGGGAAGGCTGGGCTGGCACACAGCAGATACCCACACAGCCCCCGGGACTGCAGCGGGGCCCAGGGGTGCCCAATCCCCAGCAGGGCCAGCACTAGGGAGCTAACGCCAAGCCCAGGCCCAGCCTTCCCACAGGCCCAGCTGAGAGGAAAGGAAGAGCCATGAGAGCCTCCCGCTCATCCCATTACGACCCCGGGACTTTCTCAGGGCTTTTTCTTGCCTTTGCAGCCCACAAAGGGCCATGAGGATGGGGGACCCCTCTGGATGTGCTCAAAATAGGGGTGGCATCTCACGGAGGTCAGCAGAGACCGTTCCCCAGGGAAGGGCTGTGAGTGCTGGAGCAGGGGGGGATGCCCCGTTGCCCCCCGCCCGGGGGATGCAGCACCCCCCGCCAGAGGAGGAAACAGCTTTCGAAACATCCGCCTTCCCAGTTCTGCTCCGGCCCCAGCGCCGGGCGGGAAGTGGCAGCACCAGCCCCCGAGGTGCTCAGCAATGGGGAAGAGCAGCCTGGGGAGGGGGGGGAGGGGGGGTGTCGGTTGCTCAATAAAAAGCAGGGCGCCCGCAGGATCCAGTGGCTGGGGGGAGCAGGGGTACTCACTAGGCAGCCGAGTCATTCAGCTGGTACTCTCGGGAGCGGTTGAAACAGGCCTGGACCCCGTTGTCAGCCCACAGCCTGCGGATGACGTTGGCCAGGTCCTCGGGCAGGATGCCCTGCTCCTCGGCAGTGCAGGAGAGCGCGAACAGCTGCCGAGCGTCATCCTGAGGGGACCAGCGGGGCGCAGGCATCAGCACGGAGTGTCCCAGCTCCCTCTGCCCCACAGGGACCCCGTGTCCCGCCTGGGCAGCGGGGACGGAGCTCCGGTTGTGGGTAGGGATGAGCCCCATGGGACCCCCAGCCCTGCTCCCAGATGGGGCGGTACAGGGCAGGGCACCCATGGGTTACACTTGGGGTGTCCCGTCCCCCCCAGCATCACAGCCAGGAGGCTGCAGCCAGCCAGGGAGCCGCAGGGTGTGGGCAGGGCCACCCTTCATCCCTGCCCAGCTTTGGGCAGGTCTGCTTTTGCCCCCCACCCAGGACCCCCCAAGCCCTGCCAGGCCATCAGGAGCGGCAGGACACCCACCGCTCTGGAGGAGTCTCCGAAGTCAATCTGCAGGTTCCCCATCGCCTTGATGATGGCCATGATGGACTGGATGGTGTTGCTGTAGACCACAGCTTTGTACTGCCGGCACTCCTCCTCCGAGTAGCCATCCTCATGGATGATCCTGGGCCAGGGGAGAGACACGGGCAAGGTCAGTCCATGGCAGGGTACCCTGGGGTGCTGCTCCCCACCTGTGCTCCATGGCAACGCTGATGGGAGCTTTCCCCAGCCCCTGCCAGTTTGGGAACCCGCGGTCTGCGCGGTGCTGCCACCTGGACCACTCACTTCATCTGTTTGACGATGGTGCTCTTCCCAGACTCGCCAGCTCCTAGGGGGAAACAAGAAGGGGGAACAAGGAGTGAGGTGCTGCCCAAAGGCGAGGCCCGCGCCCCTGCAGGACTCCCCCTCCATGGCAGCAAGGGAGCAGGGCACACACTTCAGCCTCGGTAAGAGCTCCCAGCATCCTCCAGAGCAGATGCTCGGACGGGCACTGGGAATGCCAGGGCCAAGGAAGGGGAATGCAGGAGGGACCTTGCAGTAGCTCCCAAGGGGCAGAAGCAGCACCTGCTCTGGGCCAAGCAAATGGCACCAGTGCTCTGACGCTGGCACCACTGCCCCAGCACGCTGCAGCCCAGAGGAGTGGCACCCCAGCTTTGGCTGAGCTCCTGAGTGGGGAGCCGTCAGTGACCAGGAGCAAAGCCCTGCCTGGCACCCAGCTCCAGGCAGAGCTTGAACCTGGCTGCTGCCTTCTGCATCCCACATCTGGGATCATGCCGGGGGATGGTGCAGCATCAGCCCTACTGATGCCTGCAGCTGGAGCTGGCAGCAGCCAGGATGTGGAGATGCTTGTGCTGCTGGGCAGGGGGACAGGCACCCACAGCCACCCCCCTGGGGAACTCGGGAAGAAGCTGCTGCCTCTGCTTGAGCAGCTGCCAGCTGACCCAGCTGCCCCCAGGATGCTTCCTGGGGTTCCAGGCGCTGCACCCCGGCTGGGCCGCGGAGGCAGCTGCCACCCAGGAAAGCCAACAGCTTTTCGGGCCAGTTTATTCTTCAGCACCTGCCCATGGGATGCCCAGGGATCCGAGGGGCCGGCTGGGGTGCCGAAGGTTCCCCCACCACCAGCCTGTCCCCACGGGATGGGTCCTCCACGCAGGTGACGCATGCAGGGCCCCAGCCCAGGCTGGGCACAAGGACGGGGAGATGTCATCCCTGCTGCCAGAAAGGGGAAGCTTGAAGGGGAAGCTGCAAAGGACAGAGCGTGTCCCTCGTCCCCTCCCCATGCAGGGAGTGCCACCGAGATGAATGAGCGCCCACCTCGACCCATGTCCCGCAGATCAGGACCAGAGTGGTCCCTGCTTCCTGCTGCCGATCCCAGGGGATCCCACAGGGCCCATCCAGTCCCTGTGCCCCGTTTGGGGGCCCCTGTGCTGCCACCCCAGCTCCAGGGCCCTGAGCAGGCGGGAGCAGGGCTTTGCTGGGGCGGCCACAGGAAGGGAGATCGTGGAGGAGGCAACGTTAAAAAAAGGAAAAAGGGAAAAAAAAGAGATTATGCTAAAATTATCCTGGAAAACCAGAGCCCATCCTGCCAGCTGAGAAACGGCAGCACAGAGAGAGTGCTGTCCGCCCGCTGACATCACAGTGGGGACTGCATGGGGCACGGAGCACCCCAAAGTCGAGGCCACGCCAGGGCTGTACAGACCCCGCCACGACCCCCCAACTCCAGGCTGTATGTGCCAGGGGGCGTTCAGCATGGCCAGGGGTCCCCTGGTTCTGCTGACCTAACCTCCCCTGGCATTCCAGGGATGCTGACGCGGCAACCGGCCGTGCTGGGCTGGTGTTCGTGGTCAGTGCTGGCAACTCCTGCCCGGAGCCGGGAGCAGGGAGGGGAAGGACTCAGCTTATCCCTTCATTTTTTCCACTAAATCTCTCTGATTTCTGGCAGCACCACCCTGTACTGCTGTGCTTGGCTGCTGACAGCTGCCTTCACGGTCCCCAGTGGGTGCACAGGCAGGGAAACTAAGGCACGCCACAAGAGAGAGCTTTCTAACCGGCATCCCTGGGGCAAGATGCCAGCCAGCCCCCCCAGCCTCCTGCTCTGCCTGACATCTGCTCCCTGCCCAGAGGAAACAACCCTCCCAGGACGTCCTGCCCGCTGGGGACCAGGCGGCACAGCGCTCGCCAATGCCGGCCATTTCCCTTGCAGACTCCCCACACGGCCCTTTCCCCGCAGAAGGCAGCCCTGCCATCACCCCTCCGGTTCCAGGCAGCACCCTCGGGAAGCAGAAATTCAGGTCTGTGTTAATAACACCTCCCAAACACCACCCCCCACCCCAATTTCCCCTTCCAAATCACTGCCTTCGCCTAAACAAGGGGAAGCTGCATGCATCCCCCCACCACGCCACCCCCAGCATCTGCCGGGGCACCCCCAGCACTGGCGAACCCCCCATAACCAAGGGCAGGGAGACCCTCACCGGCCCCCCCAGGGGAAGCACAGCCAAGGGGAAGGGCTTCCAATCCCCGGAAAACCCTGGCTGCCCTCCATTCAGCCCCCAAACAATCCCCGGGCACCATGCCAGCTCCAGCCCAAACCGGGGGGCTGCACATCCTCCGGAGCCCCAGCACCGGACAGGCATTGTCAGGGGGTGGATGGATGCACGGACATGACACCGGGAGAAGCCCCACTTGCAGGCTGACACCCTGGCTGGGCTTCCCCCAGCTCTGCCTGCTCGCTGACTGCCCTTCCAGCCCACAGCACAGGGCAGCATCCATTCCTAGGGGGGTGCCCATTCCCAGGGCAGTGCCCATTCCCAGGGCAGAGCCCATTCCCCCCTTTTTTTTTGGATAAAAAATAGTCTTCCAAAGCTGAGAAGCAGCCTTCTGGCTCTGGAACATACTGGGAACCCACCAGTAAGAAAGGGATTGAGCTGGGGGTGCTCAGCAGCCCGTGATTTAGGCTGCTCTCCGGCCAGCACATGTTCAATCCCAGAGCCACGATATGTTTCCCTCCAGCATGTATTGAATTCCATCCATTCACAGATCTGGCCACAGGTTTTGGGGTCCACCTCACCCCCCACATTGCCAGGAGGGGATTTTCCATCCCGCCACACGGCACTGTGCTGGTTCCAATATCCAGGCACGGATGGAAGTGATGCAGAGCTGGAAAATATTCCTTATTGCAGGGTGGGAGCTGGGATTTAAGCAGCCAGCAGGTCGGGGCCATCCCCATCCCCGCAGCCCCATCCTAGCCCACCACACCAGCAAGTCCTTCTGACCCAGAGAACAGCAGCTGTTGATTTACAGAGGGGTGCTCCTGCCAGCCAAACCTTCCAGCCCCGCTCCCTGCAGGGCAGGAGGGTGGCTGGACAGAAGGACGGCTGCAGAGCATACCCCTTCCAGCACCCACAGGGTCCCAGCCACCAAACAGGACTTGGAGAGTCGAGCGCCAAAGGCAGAGCCCACCAAAGACCCAGCACAAACCCACCACAGACAGATCCCCTCAGCATCCTCCTTCCTCCCAAGAAGAGATGGAAAATCGCTGTGGAAACACTCCTTTACAACCCCCTGGCGGCACACGGCCCTCCCAAGGGCCATCCCGCTGGGATCCAGGGCTGGCCACTTCCCAGGACCCTGTGCATTGGCAGACGGCGGGATGCTGTGTCCTGGGCAGGACCCCCCAAAACCTTGAGGGGGACCAGGGAGGTGCAGACCCCTCCCACCCCATCCAAGGCAGCCAACAGAGACGTTAAAAACCCCACAAATATAAAGGGCTCGAGGTACACCGGGGGGTGGGCTGGGGTTGGGGATGCTTCCCTGGAGAGGGAAGGCGGAAAACACACCCCTGGTGCGACCCCCCCTACCCCCCCGAACAGGAGCCGTTGGTGTTGGCAAGCTGGACAAAACTATCCTTGTGCCTTGGGGTTGGTTTTTTCCAGGAATCCTGGAACTTTGGCGCTCTAATCCTGCCCCTGCCGCAGCTGGAGCGGCCCCTCTCCCCCCAGCAGCCTCCCCCCCTGCCCTTGCCCCCCACGCTGGCTCAGGAGGGTCCCCCACGCCGCTCAGTAGCCATGCTGAGCCGCCTGTTCCTGCCAGAGCCCTCAGGGCCCACTAGCAGCTGCTTGGGGACTCAGTCCTAGAAAGGGAGTTCCTGAAGACCACCCCCCACAATGCTCCCCAGACCCCAACCAGCCACTCCAGGATGCCACCATGTCCCCTGTACCCCTGCCCAAACACCTGTAGCGGTGTTCGTGGCGGTGCCGTGCCCCCCGCGCTGGGTGCCATCGTCTGCCCCGCCCTGACGCCAGCACCCTGCTCCCCCCACACCGGGTTTTCCAGCGCTGGGGATGGAGAATTACTCAGTGGCCCCCAGCTCCGGTGATTCAGCCGGTCTCCAGCCCGGAAACCCACGCTCCGGCCCAGAGCAGGAAACCCCATGGCTGTGGCAAGGCCAGGCCGGCATCGGCTGCGGCAGGGCCGCCCAGGCACACCGCCATCCCGGCCCTGGTGCCCGCTGGCCTGGCCGGTGTGGGACAGGGAGGGTGACAGCCCCGCTCCTTAGGAGGGCTCAGCCGGTGGCCTTCGGTAGCGACCCCCGTGTGCAGGCGTGTGACCCCACGTACTGCAACATGTGTGTACCAGTGAGCAACACGCATGTATGCAGGAACACATACCGAGTTTTACATGCACAGAGTATGTTCCTAACGTGTATGTTGTGTTTAAATCTACATGTACAGGCCTGCTGGCTCTCCTGGGCAGAACCTTGTTGCCCATCTTGGAGCAGGGCGGCTGCTGGCACCAGTGACCCGGGACAGGGTACACGGCTCCGTCCCCGTGTCCCATCCCATCACCGGCCGCCAGCTCCAGGGGGGCTGGATGTGGGTTCCCCCCAGATCTAACAGCACTGAGCATTTCCCTGTGCCCCCTCCACAACAAGTCCCAGTCCATGGCCCCAAACACCACTGTGGCCTCACCAGCAGCCCCATCAAAGTGAGGACCCCATCCTCTCCCATCGCCCCGGGCTGGGGCAGGGGGTACGACGAAGCAAGACCCCAGGACGGCACCACACACAGCACACCCGGCTGCTCGCACGCGAACCCGGGGCAGAGCCGGGGCAACGCGGCCTCCGAAAGTTGCAGCTGGTCCCTCCCTTCCTCTATTTTTATGCAAGCCTCAAAGCAAAAAAAAAAGCACAATAGGAACCGCCGAGCCCAGCCCAGCACCCGCTCACCCAGGCGGCACCGCGGACCGATGCTGGAGCGGCCCGGGCTGGGTGGGGTGCAAGGGGAGCATCCTCTCCCTGGGGCCTGCACCTCCGGCACCGAAAGCTGCCAGGGAGCGACACACCAGCATCTTCCCCCCAAAACTCTCCCCCCCCAGCACCCAGGAAATCCTTTTCCCTTCCTAATCCTCTGCAGGAAGATGAGGAGGTAGGGGCTGACCCTGCATCCCTCCGGAGCATCTCAACGCTCTCCCCTCACCTGCCACGGTGGAGGAGAGGCCAAAGCGGGCCCATGGCCACACACAGGGCATGGCACTGAGCTGGGGCAGCTTCCCACTCAGCCCCAAGCCATCCATGGTGCTGGTGCCCGGCAGGGTCCTGTGCCCCCCACCCATCGCTGCACAACCCCTCAACTCCAAGCCTCAGCTGCGGGACAGCACAAGGCACTGCCAAAACCACACAGGGCTTGGAAGAGGCATCTCCGTGCCGCTGATGCAGCACAGAG
The DNA here is from genome assembly GCA_013400835.1 of Zapornia atra. Taxonomy (NCBI): domain Eukaryota; kingdom Metazoa; phylum Chordata; class Aves; order Gruiformes; family Rallidae; genus Zapornia; species Zapornia atra. The sequence continues at coordinate 10,705 of VZTU01028974.1, forward strand.
GGTGAAGCCATCTTCCTCCCTAATAATTTTCCTCTGACCACGGGGAAAAAATGAAGCCGTGGAAAGCGGGGACGTGGCATCCCCCAGCACCGTGTCCCCACCTGGAGTGGTTCCTGCAGAGGGGGGATGTCACAAGTGGCTGTGTTTTGGGGGGAGAGGCCAGCCCCTCTCCCAAACCGCTCCCTGCCAGCTCGGGAGGATGGGCTCGGCAGCGGGCAGTGCTGACCCCAGGCTCTGGTGCTATTTACACCTGAACAGCTGCTGGGGGGAAAATCAACCAAAACCAAAACATTAAAAAAAGAGGCTTTTTTTTTTAAAACAGAAGAGCCATTTCGGCCTATTTTTGGCTTTAGAAACCAGCTGAGATCAGAAATGTCAGACCAGCAGAAGGGAGCGGGGCCGCCCTCCTCCTGCCTCTGCGCCGGCACAGAGCAGGACATGGGGACAGGACCCTGGCCAGGCACCAGGCCCACAGCCGCCTCGCCGTACCCCCAACTTGGCCATCCCGAGCCGACGGTGTGGGCTGCAATGCTGCCCGTGCCAGCCGGCCCCAAGCACCCCCCAGACCCTGCAGAAAGGATGCGCCAACCCCCCAGCTCCCCCATTTCCCATCGGGTGGGGGCTCAAGCCAGCAGGGAGGCCCTGGAGCAGGAGCAGCTCACATAGAAGGGGTGAGCACGTGTTTCCCCGGCAGCCTGCAAACCCCGTGGGGTTTCGGTCTGCCCGCGCCCTCCCCGGAAACAAGCTGGAGTGAGCTTGCACAACCGGTGAGCCCCCAGCTCCCCAGGGCGCAGACCCCCACCCAGCACCTCAGGATGGGCCATGCCACCGGTGCAGCTCCCATCAGGGCCCAACTAAAATGGAAACACCTCCCAAAACCCCCCCTCTGAGCGCTCCGTTAAACAGGCATTGCACAGCGAGAGCTCCGTGTTTCTCAAGGCAGGGGTTGAGCAAATAAAGGGCTGCCGGATTTCGGCGTGACTTCCTGCTGCTGCCGGCTTCCTCTGCTGACGGCGATGAGACATTTTCTGCCAGCGCTTCCCCGGCAGCAGCCGGGGATTTCTTGCCCCATCCCGAATCCCATCGCCCCACGGTGCCATGGGAGCGCCCCCCCCAGTGCTCCCAGGCTGCGCCAAGAGCAAGGATCTCCATGGGAATTTGGGAAAGGGGATGAAAAACCCCAAGCGGGAGTTATTAGGGGGGGAAAAAAATACCGAATTAAAATAACTAAGCGGCTGCCTCGCCCGCAGGCGCAGGGCAGGGCCGTGAACGCCCACAGGAGCATCGCCGGGGCGCTTTGAAGAGCGCAAGCGGCCCGTTATCGGTTTGGAAATCGGGTATCCATGAGGCAGAGCACCCGCGGGCTGCGCGGGGCCCAGCCTGCTGCGGGTGGATGGGGGGCAGAGCAGCCGCCCAAGCCCCCTGCTCCCCACCAGCGTAGGGAAGGCCAAGGCGAGATGGACGGCTTGGGCTTGTTCTGGTGCCGGGACAGTGGGTGCCCGTTGCCTCCACCTCGGCTGGCCCAGAGCAGGTGGAAGGGAGCCCATGGCTGGGCACAGCTGGGGGTCCCAGGGAGGCTGGATGGGGTGCGCAGGCTTGCAGGGCTTTGCTGGGGAGCGGGTGGAGTGGCCGGGAAGAGGGCATGCCCCCATTTGCACTCCCCAGGGATGTGCCCGGGCTGGACACCTACAGCATCGGGAGGATGACACCGTGGTGGGGTGGGGCTGGCCCCCCACTTCTGAGGGGAACCCCAGGGCCTGGGATGAGGCTGGCACCCTGCTTCTGGGGGACACCCAGGGTTGCTGTAGGGCCGGCAGCTCACTCTGGGAGGGGACACACCCCAAAGCCTGGAGCAGGGCTGCTGCCCTGCTCCCTGAGGGGACCCCCGAAGCCTGGCACCCCACTCTGGGTGGGATCCCCAAGGGCCACCACAGGACCCCCGGGCCGCTCTGGGGGGACAGATCCCCGAGGCCTGCTGTCGGCCGACACCCCGACCCCGGGGCGAACCGGGAAGTTGGGGGGCAAGGCAGGCACCCCGCTCCTGGGGAGATCCCCGGGCCCGAGCTGAGCCCGACACCCCACCGGGGGGGACGGGACCCCGAGGCCGGGGCCGGGACCAGCGTCCCGCGGCCGGGGGATCCCCGGGGCGGGGCCAGGCCCCCGCGGGACGGTTCCCGGGGTCGCCCCGGGGCAGCGCAGGGCGGAGG
>VZTU01028974.1:14076-27241 GCA_013400835.1 Zapornia atra
GGCGCGGAGCACAGCGCCCCCTGGCGGCCGTCGAACCCCGCGCGTGTCCCGCGAGCCCTGCGCGCGCGTGGCCCAGCGCTGAGCGCGAGGCCCTGTCCCTGTGTCTGTCCGTATGTCCCCGTGTCTGTCTGTCTGTGTGTCCCTGTTTCCGTCCGCCCATCCATGTGCCCATGTCCTTCCGTGTGCCTGTGCCCATCCTGGTGTCCCCATGTCCATTCATCCGTGTGTCCCTGTGTCTGTCTGTCCCTCTGTTTGTGCGTGCATGTGCACTGACTCCGTGAGCCCGTGTCTCTCCGTGTGTCCCCATCTGTCTGCATGTCCCCATGTCCATCCGTGTGTCCGTCTGTGCATGCCTGTGCAGTGACCCTGTGAGCCCGTGTCTGTCCATGTGTCCCTGTGTCATTCTGTGTGTCCCCATGTCTGTTTTTGCTGTCCCTGTGTCTGTCTGTGCATGCGTGTGCACTGACCCTGTGTGCCTGTGTCCATCTGTCCGTGTGTCCCTGTGTCTGTCCGTACTCATATGTGCACTGACCCCATGTCTCCATGTCCATCCGTGTGTCCCTATGTCTGTCTGTACACGCATGTGCACTGACCCCCTGTGCCTGTATCTGTTGGTGTGTCCCTGTGTCTGTGCACGCCTGGGCACTGACCTTGTGTGCTTCTGTCCATCTGTCCGTGTGTGTGTCTGCCCGTACTCATGTGTGCACTGACCCCATATGCCTGTGGCCATGTGCCCTTGTGTCTGTCTGTGCTGTCCCCGTGTCTGTGCACGGGTGGGCACTGCCCCCATGTGCCCGTGTCCATCTGTCCATGTGTCCCCATGTCTGTCCATACACAGATGTGCACTGACCGCGTGCTGTGAGGACATCATGCCTGTCACGCCGCGTGCCGTCCCTCTCCCCAGTGACCCCGAGACCTGGGCACGTTCACACCTTTATTGGGAGGGGGGTCCAGGCCGGCCTTCCAGCCCACGCCCCCCGGATAAGTTACGCGCGTCGCCCCGGCTCGGCGCGGGGCGGCCACGGGGCTGGGGGGCCGGTGGGGTTCCCCCCGGGCCGCGCCCCCCTCGCTATGTACAGAGCCCGGCGCGCTCGGGCGGCGCGGCGTGGCCACAACACCCACCCTATGTACAGCACTGATAAAAAGTGGCCCCGCCTCCNGCACTGCCCACCCTGCCGGCCCCTGGCTCAGAGGGAGGTGGGGGTGGGAGAGCACCTCCCTGGGTTTGGCATGGGGCATCCCAGCAGTAGGAGGGGGGGGAGGGGATTGGGGGGCAGGCGGAGAGCTAAAGGGGGTACCCAGGCACTGGCCCTGGGTGCAAGGCAAATGGGACCAGCTTGGGTTGTGGGGGTGCCCATCACCCTAGCATCTGGGCACACGGCAGGTGGGGTAGTTCTGGAGCCCCGGGCTGGCCCCTCAATGAGTGCTGCCCCCTAACCCCTGCATTCCCCACCCCTGTCCCTTTTTGGGGGGCAGCCAAGCCCCAGCTGAGGCAGGATGCAGTGGGCACTGAGCCTCTGACACCTCCCCAGAGCGATGCACCCACAGCATGGCTGGGGGGGTCACTGGGGGTCCCGTCTGTGGACACCAGGAGCCAGCCATGCCCCTGGCAGGCTCAAGAAGAGCAGGCCCAGTATCACTAGCTGCATCAGGGCCATGCTCACCCGTGGGGGCCGGGATGCCCCCCCCTCAGTGCCAAGCTGATGGGGTGGCATCTCTGCAGGGAGAGGGCTGGGGGCTTGGGCAGGGCTGGGGCAGACACCGTCCATCAGGGCTCCCGCTGCTGCTGGGGGGGTGTGGGGGTCAGGAAAGAAGTGCCTCAGCCCTCGGTACCCCGGGCCCCTAGCAGCACTGGCGGCTCCGGGGCGCAGGGACGAGCTCCAGCTGACAGTCAGCTCCCGGTGAGGTAGGGCCGTGTTATTTTCCCTGCTTTACAGGCAGGGAAACTGAGGCAGGGACAGGACCCAGTGGAACGGGGGGACACACACAGCACCTGCCCTGGGCTCACTGCCCCATCCTGGGCACAGGTCGGAGGGTCCCCGTGCCTGCCATGGCACAAGTCCCCTCACCACCACCGCAGGTGATGGGCAGCGACGGCAGAAGGTCCCCAGGGAAGCCTGGCGGGGCCGTGGCATGGGGCTGCGTCTGGGGCCGGCTCTCCCTGGGCACCGGGTGGTGGTGGGCAGGTTGGCATGGGGACCCAGTGCTGGCTAGTGGCTGCCGCCGCTCTTCCCCCCGCCTGTGGCCCAGTCGATGATGATGAAGCTCAAGCTCATGATCATGAAGAGCACCCCGAGGAGGGCGAAGCAGGCAGCCTGCAGCGACAGGGACGCGGGTCAGGGCTGGCCAGGGCAGTGCAGTCCCCCCAGCCAGCCCCAGGACCCTTGTCCCTGTTCCCCCATCCACCCCCCGACCCTGCTTACCAAGATTTTGGGGGTGGAGCGCAGCGGCTCCTTGTCCTTGGGCATGATGCGGATGTAGAAGATGGCGGGGAAGATGAAGATGAGGCAGGGAGCAGAGGTGGCACCTGGAGGCGACAGAGTGGGCAGGGGACCCCCACCCCTCGGCTCAGCCCTGCCAGCCCCACTGCGGGGCCAGGCCCAGTACCCACCTCCCACCACTCCCAGCGCTGGCAAAGCCTTCCAGGAACCCGGGGACACTGTGTCCTGGCACCGGCCCCACACTGCTGGCATAGAGCCGAGCCAGACACTGACGGGGGGGAGCCCAAGCTGGGGGATCAAGGGAGATGCCCAGGGGAGGGGCCAGCAGCGTGGTGAGCTGCTGGCAACCCCCCCGCAGGAACCAGTTCGCTGGGCCAGGGATGGGGCTGGGGACCCCCATGTGCTGCCTGGGTCTGGCGTGGTGAGAAGGGGAAACTGAGGAACAGGGGCAGGGGCTGTTGTGCTGAACCTGATGCCCAGCACCCAGGGGGGGCACAGCAGCAGGGTGCTGCCACACACCGATCATGCCGAAGATGCCGAGGATGGAGGGGGCAAAGATGACCAGGAGGTTGATGAAGGTCAGCAGGACCACGGCGATGGTGACGTGCCGGATCCAGCTGAAGTCCTTCCCTTGGAACAGCATCTGTTGGATGGCCCGGCGCACCTGGGGATGGGGACAGCACGCTCCAGCCCTGGACCCAGAGCCTGCCTCATACCCTGCCCCACAGTCCTGATGGCCCCCATCACCCACACCAAGCCCCATACCCCCAGCACTGCTGGTACCTAAGACCCCTTCCCCTGCCCCAGACCAGACCCTGACACCCAGTCAGTCCCATTCCCCACTCCCTACAGCCCCGCCAACCACTGACACTCTGTCCCTGGGCCTTAGCCCCATCACTGCCTCAGTTTCCCCTCTCAAAGCCTGGTGGCGAGGGCCTGCTTCAGCTGGGGCAGGGGGGAGGGGGTGGCAATGCCACCTGGCACCCCCATGGGGCAACTCACCGGGAAGAGGACAATGGGGACGGTGAGGGTGACAGCTGTCAGCACGGCCACCCGCACACAGAGGATGAGCACGTCAAAGGGGTCCACCTTGTTGTACGTGTGCAGCAGCTCTGACTCCACGCGGCCTGCGGGCACCAGTGGGAGCCACTGGGTCAGTCCTGGCACTGCCACCCCCCAGTCACCCCCTGCCCGGTGCCCTCCCCAAGGGCTCACCATAGAACGTGAGGTACCCGAAGAGGGCAGCCAAGAAGTACATGAGGTACATGACCATGATGGAGATGTTGGAGATACACTGCATCTTCTTCTTGGAGGGGCTGCAGGGGACAGTGGGCTCAGCACGGCCCCCCCAGCCCAGCCCAGCCCAGCCCAGCTGGGGTACCTGCCAGCACCCACCCAGCAAGGAGGGGTGATGCTGGAGCACCCTGGCGTGCACAAGGGCTGTGCAGGGAGAGGCTGCGTCCCCCTTTCTGGGCTGCGTGGTGGGTTGATAACCTACCCTCAACCACCCAGCATCACAACACCCACCTTCCAGGGGTCACCCATCCTGAGCTGTATCTCCCACGAGTGACATCACCCCCCACCCCAGTTATATCACCTGTCTCTTGGGGGTAATGTCACCCACAACTTCCCCACTCATCCCAGGTCCTATCACCCAACCCCCTCCCAGAGTGATACCATCCACATCCCAGTGATGCCCGAGCACAGGTCCCACACCCATATGGCACTGCCTTTGGGTGGGCACCGGATGAAGCCCACCCCTCCCCACAGGTACCCCCACCCAGGACTCACTCCTTCAGCTCGGTGTAGATGGGCAGCACCTCGGGGTGGCAGACAAAGGCGAAGGCCATGATGGGGATGGTATAGGCGGTCTGCGTGGGAGGAGGGCAGCTGAGCACCGGGGCAGCCAGTGGGTGCCACCAGCACCACCTGCCTCTGCAGGGGGGCACCCAGAGCCCCGTGTCCCAGGTCCCTACCTGGGAGTTGAGGGTGAAGAAGCTGGGGGTGCAGGTGCCCTGCTCAGGTGCTGGGAGCACGGTGTAGCCATTCTGGTAGTCGCTGATGCCCATGAGGGTGGCGTTGAGGCTGCCTGTGAGGTTCCCCTCCTGCTCAGGCAGCGGGCAGGGGACCTGGAACTTCTTGTAGATGACCTGGGGTGGGGTGGGGAGGGGGTGACACAGACATGGGGACCACCAGTGTTCAGTGCCACCACGCTCCAGCTTGGGCTGCCCAAGCCAGCACCATCCCAGCAGGACGATGCCCCTGTGGGGATCCCTCTGTGGGGCAGGCTTTGCTGGCGGTGCCCCCCGCAATGCCAGCCCCCCACAAAGCCAGCCCCCCCAGCCTCGCCCTGCGAGGGCAGCGACACGTGGAGGGGCCGCACGCCCAGTTCACCCCCCCGGCCCTTTCTTCTTTCCCCCCTCCTCGGCACTCGGCTCCTTCAGCCTAAAATAACCCAGCAGCATGACAGCACCGCCACGACATCTCCACAGCCCCGAGCACCCACTGTCCCCGCTGTCCCCACCGCACGCAGCCCGGCCACGCGCCGGCAGCGCCCCGGCATCAGGGACACTGGGCACCCCGAGCTGCTGCACGTGCCGGGCGCTCACCGAGATGAGGAAGAAGCCCATACAGCTGAGGGAGAAGCCGCTGGCATAGCCAAGGTAGCCTGGGAGGGAGGAAAGTGGCCAGTGGGCACGGGAAGGACCCCTGGTGCTGGCTGGGTGCCCACCATCCCCCCAAGACTGGCACTGCCACCCTGGGGTGTGGGACCCTGGCACTGCGCGCAGCATCACTCTGACTCACCCAGCTGCTTCATGAGGGCCAGGGGCAGGATAATGGTGATGGAAACCAGGATCACCAGGTAGTTGCCGTTCATGTACCAGTCCCTGGAAGCAGAGGGGCTGCTCACCAGCCTGCCCTACCCTGCCCTGCCTGGGAGGCACAGGCAGCCGGAGTGGCATGGGGGGCTGCCACCCACCCACAGGGACCCTGGAGCTCAAAGCAACAGGGCACGGACATCCCCCGAGACTGGCACCCCTGTTGTGCTCTGGGCACCCCAGAGATGGGGCCTCTGGGTGCCCCTGGGCTGGGGTCCTGCCTACCCCTACAGTGGCATGCCCCCAAGGGCCAGCGCTGCTGTGGGCAGGCTGAGAACTAATGTCCTCAACACACATATGCCCATGGGCAGCCTGGGATACCAGCATCTGTGAGGGGGCTCAGGCAGGTCCCCAACGCCCCAGGCAGAAGGAGCTGCCCATGGACACCCGTGGGGTACCCCACATGGGATCAGGCACCCCAGAGCAGCTAGAGTTGGGCCTGGCTGGGCCACCCAGTTCTAGACTGGTGGAGTCTAGGAGTCCACCCGATCCATCCCAGTGGCAGCTCAGCTCAGCATCTCTCCAGCTCTCAAGCCCCCCAGGTGCGGATGCAGGCATGGAAGGTGTGTGTGTGGGGGGGGAGTCCCATTCCCAACCAGAGCTCCCGTCCCCCGCCCCGCAACTCGGGGCTCTGCTCAAGGAGGAAAGCCTGATCCCAAGGGGATGTGCGGAGCAGGGATTGGAAGTTCAGCCCAGTTTAATCCCACCCGTGGGCTTATTCAGCACTGACAGTTATCAAAAATAGTAGTGGCTTAGGGTGGTAAATCCCTGCCAGGGGCAGCACAGCTGGAGCCAGAGCCGGGGAGGCACGCAGGCAGCGTGGGCGGCAGCACTCACGTGGTCTTCTCCTCCAGGTTGAGGAAGGTCTGAATGACCAGAGGCACTTCGGACTTGACGATGTACAGGTAGCTGGACATGGCTGTGGGGCAGGGCAAGGTCAGGCTGCACTGGCGTGCTCCGGTCTCATCCCTCTTCCCCAGTGGGACCCCCCAAGGGTCCCCGTCCCAAACCTGCTCTCACCTCCAATGTTCTGCAGCGTGATGGCGATGGCTGCAGCCAGCTTCCCCGGCGTGCCGAAGGCTCGGTAGCCCAGCTGCTCGTAGGCACGGATACCTGTGGGACGGGAGCGGTGGTGGGGTGAGGGCCAGGAGGAGACCCCTCAGCAGGGATGTGCCAAGGATCTGGTACTCACCCACGATGCCAGAGGACTTGAGCAGCAGGTGGATGGAGTAGCTGGAGAGCAGGGCCACCGCCGTGAGGAGGAAGCTGTGGGAGGACACAGCCGTGGGGCAAACCCTGTGCGGGCAGAGGACACCCCACCCCTCACCTTGGCAGGGTGGATGGGGTCCAGGGATCTCACAGCTGTGGGGCTGCCCCAGGCCCCTGTGGGGTCCACATCTCCATGCCCAAAGGGAGCTGGTGCCCACATCCATGTGAGGAAATCTGGTCTTGAACTAAGGAAGTCAAGCCTTCCTCCTCCTCCTCCCAGGTGTGGCAGCACCCAGCAGGAATGGCCTGGCTTATGCCGGGGCTGGTAGTTGCTCAGGCAGCAGGACACTGGTCTCTGCATCGCCCCAAGCCAGGGACCCCTTTCTCCCCTGCACCCCCCAATCCCCAGGAGGACCCAGTGCACAGCCCAGGGCACGTGGGCAGGTGGCACTCACAGGAAGAGGATGATGCCGGTGTTGGCCATGGCATAGGCCAGCCCCAGGATGCCGCTGCCCATGATGGCGTTGCTCAGGTTGAAGACAGACATCCCGAAAGACGTCTTCCCCTCGAACTGCACACAGGAGACGTGACGGGGAGGGGATGGGCCGGTCACAGCGGGAGCCACCCCCTCCCCGCCGCCCACGAGGCGCCTGTGCCGGGACTCACATCAGTGAAGTGCGTCTGCTTCTTCTCCGCACTATGGGGCAGGAACTCCTCCATCTCGGCCACGCCGGACTGGTTCTCCTCAAACCTGACCACCAGAGGGAGAAGAGTGAGGCCCGGGGGGGGCTGCCGTGCCTCCTCCCCATGCCTGGCAGGCACCCCAAGAGCAGGGAGCAGCCAGGAGGACCCACAGAGGTGCCGGCACCCCCACTCGCCCCAGCCACCCTACCTGTCACCCGCCAGCGAGGGCATGGCAGAGGCAGTGAGCGCAGCCTCGTGCTTCCCGTTGGGCACCAGCTCCACCATCTCAGCCTGGAGGGGCACGTCCGTGGCATCCATGGCAGGGCGGTGGGTGGGCTCTGAGCTCTCCTCAGGCTCTGCAGGAAGGGAGCAACAGGGGTCCAGTTCTGGGCAGGAGCACTGGAGGGGGTTCCCACGAAGTCCCACGTCCAGCAGGGATGCTGGAGTGGGACTCAGCAGCAGCACTGGTGGCACAGCAGGGACGGGCAGACAGGGATGAGGACACACCTCTCCTTTCTGCTGGCCTGGCGCACACCAGCCCCCCCTGGCCCCTCGCCTGGCCAGCTGTCCCGCTGCCCACCCCTGGCACCACTCCACTCCCACTGGCCCCAGAGCCTCTGCCCACCTCTGGTCCCTGCCTGAAGCTCTCAGCTCCAAGCCTCAGTTTCCCCTGCCGGAGACGGGCACCAACAGGCGAGCAGGGACGCCTGGGAGGGCAGCTGGGGACAGGGTGGGGAGCTCAGGGACCCCCCAGCCACCGCTGTTACGTAAAGCCTGCGGCGCTGCTCAGCACGAAGGGCTCGCCCGCATCCTGCTGCCCGGGGCCGGCATGGCCAGGGTGCCAAGGCAGGGGGCTTGGGGGCACGTCAGGGCTGGACAAACGGAGCAGGAAAGAGCGCGGGGCTGGGAGACAGCTCCTTGGCAGGGGAAGGCGGTCGGGCTGCAGAGCACAGGATGCCTTGGCACGCTGCACAAAGCTGCCTCTGTGCGAGCCCCGGCCCTCCCCGCCCCGCTGGGAACGGCACAGGGTGGCTTTCTGGGGCAGACTGGCAGCCAGGGCAGGGTCCCCTGCCACCCCCTACCATCTTGCAGGGCTGGGGTCCTCCATGTCCAGCCAGGGGTTCTCCATCTCAGGGGCACCACAGCCTAAGGCCAGGGCTGGCTGGGACATGGTGTGGTCCCTGGCCCTGAGACCATGCTGCCGCCCATCACCCAAGTGCCTGGGCTCCCACTGGGACCAGTCTTTGTGTTCCCAGGGGAATGGGGGCCCTGGAGACCAGGCGAGTCTTCCCATGACACTACCGGGGCAGGAGACACTGGGGACAGAAGCCCCCCAGCACACCAGGGATGCACAGCACAGTGCAGTGCAGGCACCCCCATGCTCGTGAGGGGCTGCCCTTCCTGTCCCTGCCCACCCTGGCCACCAAAGAGACTCAGCAGGGTCATCCCAGGCCATACACTGGCTACTGGTGGTGCTGAGACCCTAAGGCTGCGCTGGGGTGGAGTGGGGGCACATGGCCGAGCCACCCACCTGCAACACCCGACTCAGTGGGGAAACTGAGGCAGGGCGCAGGCCAGCGGGGACCAGCGCGGGGAGGCTCAGCCACGCGGGGGACGAGAGGGAAGAGCAAGGCAAGCGCTGGGCGATGATTTATCCCCTCTGCTAGGCCTCCGCTTGGGCCAGATCCAGGCCCAAACAAGGCTGCCAGCACATCCAAATGCTGCCGTTAACTCTGCGCCTTCCCACTGCTGCGGGCAGGCACCACTGAGCACACCGAGGTTCGAGGGGGGCTGCCAGGCCCTTGGTCCTCCATTGCCTCCCCAAACCTCCCCTCGCCCCCAGCGCTGCCAGGCTGCCCACAGGTAGGCCTTTGCTACACCCCATGGGTGGGCAGCCAGCCCACTGCCCCTGCCCACTGTCCCGCGGGCGCCAGGGAGCCGGGCACTCTCCTCTCTGGCCCCTTTCTTCTCCCAGGTTATAATTACACCTCTCCGGGCAGCGCAGGAAATGCCAGCCTCTTACCCCAAGCGCCTCTCGGAATAGCAAGAGGCACGGCACGGCTCATTTCGCATGCACCACGCTTCGCACCGCCACCTAGACGCTTCCTCCTGCCGGGCAGCGCTGGCACAGCCCTGGCACAGGCCTGGCACAGCCCCGGCACAGCACTGGCGCTCACTGCCATTGCTGGCCCCGGCCTTTGCCCCTCGGCCAGGGTCTCCGGTGGTGTCCGGAGGAGTGGGGGGGATGGAAGGGGAGGGAACGGGAGACGCTTCGATCGGGCAGAGCGTGCCCGACCTGTTGCTGTTTGCCTTGTGATAAGGCCAAGCGAACAACAAATACATGGGGTGGCACATGGCCCTGGGGGGTGGGGTGGGTCCCCCAGGGTTGGGGGGCAGTGGGTTCAGCCCCGTCCCTGTGTGCTCACCCCAGCCGGGGAGCCTCCGTGCCGGTCAAAGAGCATCTCCCTGGGGTCTCTTCCTGTCGTGTGTGCCGGCCCCAAGAACGGCAGCCCGTGGCAGGATGGCCATGGCACTGCCCAGGCAGGATGCTGCCATGCCCACCACCACCTTGGGCAGCCCATTTGCCACTTGCCATTGTCCCCCCCTCACTGCCAGCCCCAGTGCCCACTTGCCCACCCTGATGGCATGGGCATGGCCACGTGTGTGGACATCAAGCCCCCCGCTCCAGCGCCCATGGCCGTGTCCCCAGGGGTGCTGAGCCAGCTGAGCTCATTTCCCAGCGTCCACCACTCCGCTGCCTGCCGGCTCCGCGTGACATGGATGGTGACGGCCAAGCTGCACCAAGACCTCCCATCTCTCCATGGCTCTCCCGGGCAGCTCCTGCCACCCTGGTGCTCAGTAGGGACATCACCCACCTCACTGACCCTCTGGTATGGACAGGCTGCCCCGAGTGGGGCCCCGGTGCCGTCCTGTGCACCCTCCGCAGGGAACACGGAGCCGTACGCGTGGGGCCACACGTACCCTCCCGCCAGCCACGTCTGCGCGCCGGGGCGGCTACATTTGGTCTCGCACGTCGCGTCCCAGCCAGTGCGGAAGCCTGCTCCCCCCGCGCCGAGACAGGGACACATGTGGGGCGGGTGGCAGGTCTCCCCATCCCTGCCCTGGCAGGCAGCCCTCACGCAGCCCCTGCCAGCCCTCCTGGGGGGTTGGGACACCATGGCGGGGGGGCCTGGCTATGCAGCACCTCGCTGAACAACACCCCGCTCCCACCCAGACCTTTTTGGAAAGGTGGAAAATCTGAGCTGGGAGCAAGGCGAAGCTGGGGGTGGGGGTTTGGGGGGCAAGGTAGGGGACCTCTGTCCTTGCTGCCAGGGGGAAGTGTTCGGTGGGGGGTCCATGGCGGCTGGGAGGGTGGCAAGGAGGGTGCGTGTCACCAGGAGGGCCCAGCTGAGCCCTGTCACAGCACCATCCCCACCCGCACTTGGAGGGGACAGGGGCACGGACAGCTGCCTGCCAGCGCCACAGAATGCCAGCCCTGCCCACACCAACCCACCGCATCCCCGCGGCTCATGACATCCACCTGTGGGCACCCCCTGCTCTCACTCAGGGGGGACCAAAGCCCTGCATCCCTCGGGCTGGGGACCTCCGCGGGGCAGAGACCCCCTCCCCATCCCCTGTCCCTCTGCAGATGAATCCCGGCTAATCCGCCCCATCTGGGCCCGCAGGACTATTCCGGGTGGTAATCCGGCTTTAGCGCCAAGCCTGCTGCAGCTGCTGGCCTGCATGCTCGCAGCCAGGTACCCCGCTGTCCCTCGGGCAGGCTGAGGGGCTGGCAGCAAGCTCCCCCCTACCCCAGAGTGTGCCTGCCCAGGCAGCTCTTCAGGTTTCAGCAGAGCCAGGCACGCGCAGGTCTCATGTTGCCCAGGACTAGGCTGGGGACAGAGCCCTCCCAGAGGGGCCAGCATGGAAGGATCACCAGGCACGTCCCCCCATGGCCATCAGCCCCCAGCCTTGGGGTCACCCCCAGCATCACTGCAGAGCACAGGGCAAACCCCAACCTGGGGTCCCATGTCAGTGCCCTGGACTGCTGCTGGGGATGGAGGGACGCCTGGCGCAGGGTCCTTGGTCAGGATCACTGCTGAGCACAGGGTGACCCTCAGCCAGGTGTCTCCAGTCACCCCCTGCCACCACTGGGGCAACAGCTCAAACCTGGGCGGTTCTTGGGCATCACCTCCCCAAGGAGGCTGGACCCCAGCAGGGCAGTGGGGACCCCCCTCCACAGAGAACCCCCCCGGCACAGCCCTGGAAGCCCAGGCACTGGGAGCAAAGCCAGCCCGACCCCGTGGAGCAGGGCCTGCCCTTCCCCCCCAGCGCACGCAGACGTGGCTTTCCCCCTGACCTGCCTTCCTAAAATTAGCACCCCAAACCTGTTTTTAAACCTACGACATTCCTCCCCCCCCACCTCCTGGCCCAGCAAAAGCAACGCCAGCATCCTGCCTCCTCCGGGGCAGCAGCCACCCAGAAGGGCAAATCCAGCTGCTGCAGGGCACCGGTGTGCAGCCAGCCACCTCCTGCATAGAGACACAGGGAGGGACGGCTGGGGACAACCTGCCTGGTGCACGCTGGAGAACGCCTCCGGGTACCCCCTGTACCCCCTCCCTAAACAGACCTGCTGGAGACCCTCATGAGACAGCCTCACAGAGACTCTCCCGGTAGCCCCTCCAGAGACCCGTGCCACCCAACCCTACTCCTGGTCCCCACACGAGCTGGACAGCATGGTGCTGCCCCTGGGGCAACCCAGAGCTCCAGCCCCAAACCCCATGGTGTGGCCTCAGCACAGTCACTGCTCTGGCCAGGGTGAGCAAGAAGCAGCTTTCTAAGCCACCGTCCCAGCCACTGTCACCTGCCCTGGCAGCTCAGAGCCATCCCTACCCCATTGGGAGAGGTGTCCCCCAGGGTCTTTCCTCAAAGAACACAAGCAGTCCCCCAGCCCTCGGGGACAGCTCTGCCCCAGCCCTTGGGAACGTGCTGGAGCATGCCAGCGGCCAGACTTGCTTGTGGCCACCAGGCCCAGCACCGTTCCACAGCAATGGACATGCTGGGACTGGGACACACTGGGGTGACCAAAGGCACTGTGGGGAAGGGGCAGCAAAGCCAAACATCATCACAGGGAGGGTTTTCCGGTGCCTCAGCCATGCCAGTCCCTGTCAGGCATTCACCACGGGGGGAGCGGGGGGCCGCAGCACTGGTACCAGCCACCACTGTCACACCGGGTCTTCCTGCATCCAAGCACCAGAGCCAAGGTGAGCTGGGAAGAGCGGTTGGGAAACTGAGGCCAGGCAAGAGGAGCTCTGCCCAGCACCAGGACGGCCCTGGCTGCCACAGACACAACCTGACATGGAGGGAAGGGGCTGAGCCCCTGCAGGATGAGGCCAGGCAGCAGAGGCGGCTGGCAGCCTGGGCACAGGGATGGGATGGGCACAGGACACACGCAGCACGGCCACGGGGTAAGACGACTGCTTGAGCCCAAAGCAACCCAGCTGGCTCCAGGCTGGACCTTAGGTTTCGCTTTGAACTTCAAGCCCACGTGGTGCCCACCAGGAGCTTGGTGCCACCCAGGGAGGACGGTGACACGGATGGTGGCGTGGTGGGGACTGAGGGGCAGGTAACACCTGAAGAAGCCACATTGGGTTTCTTGTCACACCCCTGGAGTGCCTTGGAGGCAAGATGCTTTCCAGGGGTCCCTAAAACACTTCCAGCCTTGGGGGCATGACACCAAGGAGCCAGTGGCAAAAAATCTGGGCAGCACCAGGGACATCGGGTGGGATATGCCCCCCACCGCTGCACACCCCCAGCAGAGCCCCCTGTCCCAACCAGTGACCCTGATCTGCCACCACCACTGCCCCGGACACAGCAGGGCCACGCAGCCAGCCCCGGCCCTGCGTCAGTGGCTGGGGAGGGGCACCGAGGCCGAGACCCACACGGGGCGGT
>VZTU01028978.1:0-27664 GCA_013400835.1 Zapornia atra
TCTGGGATGAACAAGCCCAACTCCCCCAACTCCAGCTCTATCAGCCTACCCAAAATGTCTCAGCCTAAACATGATAAATTCAGTGCTTCATCTATGATAATGAAAGCCTTTCATTCCAAACTGAGAATCGACTCTTATTTTCAACCATGCAGTATGCAAAGGTTGAAAAAGGGAATATGTAGCAAAGGGAACCACTTGGCTGCAAGGTAAAATTTACCTCAGCAAGTTAGGTGGAACACAAATTTTCAAAAAGCCTTGTTTATGCTAGACTTTTGAGCCGTATGGAAGAGGCACCTTTCCCTTGGAAACAGGAGAGTTTTATTTGTGATTGGACGATCATCACTTCTGGAAGAATCTGTTGAGAGAATTTTTTCCCCGGATCTCCTAAAATAGAGAAAAGGCACTCAAAACCTACAGTGGTACTTTTAAGCCTGACCTATTCTTGTTTTCTCAGCGCTAACACAAAGTTGTGCTCAGGAAGATCTAAAACAAAGGGATAGCTTAAAAATATTCCTAAGAATGAGAGATGGTACTGAATGCACTTAAAAAGAAATGAATCACAGAGCAAAACTCCTGCCTACATTTTTCAACCCAGGAAAGTTACTGTGATTCAATTCCTATTCTACAAGCTGGCTCAGCTATGACCTTGAGCCCTTTATCTGAAGCTTTAAGAAGTGAATGCATCTAGAGTGGATGTGGCTTTCTGCTGGCCTGGTAAATTAGACATAACCCCCCAAAATATATTCAGGCGCATATTTAGATAGATGCAGAAACAGACAGATGGCTGCAACTTAGCCTATGATCAAACAGCAAAAAAGAAACTGTCTCAAAAAATTATATATTTCTTTTTTAACAATTTCTTCTCCATCACTATTCCTGGCCAATTCTTATTCTATGCATTCAATATTCCCCAATCTTCAAATTCGATCACAATTTATTAATAATTAATTGATTCTTAATTCTTTTTGCGTCTTCCGGCATTCGTAATATCCTGAACAGCAATGATACAATCATGGCCTGGAAGCAAGACAGACAATCTCTAATTAAAAAATGTTTTATTTTAAGTGTTAAAGCTATAACTTCTTCACAGAAGAAAGCTTTATCCACTGCTCAAGACACTCTGGGGTAGCATGTGTTATTTTTAATCAATATATCCTTTTATATTTGCATGACAATCTCCCAACTCTTACGCCGTGGAAAAGGACCATAACATCAGCATTTAGTGGCTGCGCTTTGTCTTCATTTATACGTTTCACCTTTAAATATTTGCTTGACAGCCTACTTGAATTCAAATATACCTGCAGTTGGGGAAAATAAAGTGTGCCATATATCTCAAGCCAGCCATGATTTGTGGAAAATTTACATGAGCAGATTGACATAATTTATGTTCCAAGTTTAACCCGGAGTCAAGAAACAGCAGGTATGAGTCACCCACTATTTGCCTGCGTGTGGTAATGCTCAGTGCAGAAGACATGATCCCAGAAGGAGTTTTCTCTTTTGATGTTGCTTTTTGACCTCGCAGAGTGAGTGAAACTAAATCCTTTCTAAAATACGGTGAATCTGAAAAGAATTCTGAGTGTATTTTATATGTGTCCAGTTGGTGTTTGACAAGCAGGCTGTATTTCCCTCCCTGTTCAAAAACTGCTGAAAGAGCTTACACAACGGAAACTCTGTTGGAGGGGAGCACATCACCCTGTCAGGGGCTGTGTGTATATTTTAGGAAAGAAGGCAGCTTTCTGGCAAAAAGTTCCTGTTCCTCACTGGTCCCGCTGCTAAGTTGTAAGGGGCAGCCCTGGTAGAGCAGCGTTGTGAGGAGCAAACCCCGCATGCAGCTACGGACTTTTGCCTCCATAATCTCATCATTCTCACTGCTCAGGACTTGAGGGTCTCCAAAACCATCTCTCCTTCTGGCCCATTATTGCACCCGTTCCAGCCAATGGTCATAGCAGAAAGCGTTTAAGATGAGACAGCCAACCTTTGACGTGAAGAGTTTAATTAATACCCACACAGTCAATACTTTTAGCAAATTTTTCTTTTTAGCTCTTCCTTACCATGACACAACTGATAGTGAAGTCAGTGATGACAGCTAATGCCAGGTGAGTTTGCATCGTTCCCTCAATTATGGTGCATTTCCAATTATTATTTCTGTGTCACGGAGGGACAAACACATAGCCAGGTGTCAAACTCACAGAAGTATTTTTTTGGAGGCTCTACGGCTTTGGAAACTGGGTACCTCAAAATATGAATGTAGATGGCTAATTTTGACATGTAAATTTGGGATACGAGGAGGGGGAGGTAGGGTATGTATTCTGCTCACAGTGCACAAGCTCAGCCGGCTCAAGGAGCAGAGGAGATGGGGATTACTAAAGTGCATAAGGAATCAGAGGAGGAAGATTATTCATATGCCTATGGACTTGTAATAAGTAAGTACAGCCTGTTCCTGTTTAAAAAGAAGAATCAGTTCATCTTTTTTTCTTTTCCCCCCTGGATGTGTTTGCGAAAATCATAATGTAGGTAATGTCACTGCCGACACAATGCCGGCATCACTCTTTTGTGAGTTCTTCAGACCCAAAGGCACATTAGCATTTTAGTAAGTTGCATCCAGATTAGATCTGCAGAATAATTTCTTATTACAGTGAACTAACTAAAGTATCGCCTTGGAGTTTCGAATCCTCCAAACTCGCGGGCTGTTGGCACACCCTGACCGTTTTCCACTCTGACTTTCATTTTCCACCGCGATCTGCGCTCACTTAAGTGCTGCCAAGGCTCTTCAAAGCGTTTGAATGAAACTCTTCATAAAACAAACAAAAAAATCCATTACCAGCAGCCACCAAAACGCTGCGGGCTTGACAAACGGCCAACCTGGAAACCTGAAGGAGGTTCGCCAGGCTGTTTACTTCAGCAGTGCCCATGCAATGCTGTGGCATCACCCCTTTAGAAGTCTGGGATCAACCAGGTTGCTAATTAAAGTAGAGCATCAATCCTGTGTGTGTTTTAGAAGGGATTTGTAAATCCAGCGCTGTCAGCCCGCTCAAGATCTGAATTCATTATTATAATGATGTTTCAAGTTGTGTTGCCTGAGTCGGCCGCCTTGGCCCATCCGAGCTGCTGCTCCATGCGGCTCCGGCTTAGAGGCACTTGCCACTGAAAGGCTCAGCAGCAGTTGCTCTTATCACAGCGTGCCCCAGCAGTAGTCACCCACCGCAGTCGCTCCGCTGAAAATTGAAGAGAGGAGCGAAGTCGGAATAAATTTTATACGTATTTAAAGCCGAAATCACAAACCCTCACATACATATGCAGAACTGTGAGATATTGACTAAGTAGATTAGTATTGGAAAGCGCCTTAATAAAAGAAATCTTTGGCAACTTATGCCGAGATGCTGCAGAAACCCACAGGGGTTAAAAACTTTTTAAAATTGGCATTTAATAAAGAGTCTGTGGCCTTTCCGAAGCAAGTGCTCCCTCCTCACAAGACACATGGCTCGGCGCATTGTCTTTGCAGTAACACTGGCCATTCCTTGCCCAAGGCTGTGATATCAATGGCTGGTATCGGGTGCTGTTCAGCAGTGGGATTAGCTGAGTGGCCTTTGGTCCCCCATTGCATTTGTAACCGGTACATTGCCGGTACCGGGCTGTGTATGGGGCTGCCATTTTCCCTCCTGCTCATTTAAATTTGTGTGTTTCTCTGATTTTCCATGTAGCACTGCTATCTAGCTCACCTCACAGACCACCAAATCATAGAACCACAAAATCATTGGAAAAAGACCAGAATAGTTGGAAAAGACATCCAAGAGCACCTAGTCCGACTGTCCCTCTACCACCTATATGACTCACTAACCCATGTCCCTAAGTATGTCATCTAGCCTATCCTTCAACACCCTGAGGGACGGGACCCCTCCACCTCCCTGGGCAACCTGTTCTAATGCCCAACCACTCTTGCAGAGAAGACATTTCTCCTCATTTCTGACTTGAACCTCTCCTGGCACAACTTGTAGCCATTCCCTCTTGTCCTATTGCTAGTTACCTGCAAGAAGAGGCTGACCCCCAGCGCACCACAACCTTCTTTCAGGTAGCTGTAGAAAGCAAGAAGGTCTCCCCTGAGCCTCCTCTTCTCCAGACTGAACAGTCCCAGGTGCCTCAGACACTCCTCTTCAAACTTGTGTTCCAGACCTTTCCTCAGCTCCATTGCCCCTCTCTGAACATACTCCAGGGCATCGATGTCCTTCTTGTAGTGAGGGCCCCAAATGTTGCCATAAGACCATTTCACCACTGGACCTGAGGAAATGAGGCAGCCAAGTTTTGTCTTCACCTATGTAAGGATGTAAACCCAAAGGTGGTCAAAAAGTGGGACTCCACCAATGCCTCTTCGATTCAGGAACAGAAAACCAGTGGCAGCTGCAGAGCCAAAATGGCTGTACCACACTTGCAGCTCCACGAAACCCAAACCCTAACGTTAGCATCCATTAGGACTAGGGGAAGTTAATGCAATTTAAATGTAACGTGTGCATCCATCATCTCCCTGGTCTGTCATTGTGCAAAGCCGAATTGCAGTGGGCTGAAGCAGAATAAAGAGCCAAATCCCGCTTGCCGCATGCACAGCACTAGCGTCCTTGAAGGTGGTAGGACTAATGGAGTGAGTAAGGTGAACAGAATGTAGCACAAATATTTTGCTTTGAGTTACTTGCAAATACCATGTCATGAAAGGGGAATTTCACACCTCACTTATTAATATTGTAGCCAAGAAACAAGAAATACATTTGCCTTCAGCGGACTCAGTTTTCCCGATTGCTGGTTCAGCTGAATCTCCCCTAGAACAATATTTATATAGGCCCTACAGATGAAGAAATGTCTTATCCAGCCTGGATGTATGAATTTCAAGATGCCTTTAATGCCCAAATCAAGCTGTGTGTCTTCACAAAGAAAACTACGCTATTTATGATGGCATATATGTGGAATTTAAGGAACCTAGAGATTTGTATGAGGAAGTGAAATGTTGGTAACACCTCTTTTAGTCCTTGAAAGACGGATTGTATGCACAACAGATGTCTTTTCTGTGGAACATTGTTCAAAGGAACATTGTACTACTGGCCCCCGTTTGATCGCCTCTAGCTATCATCCCAGTGAACCAGCCAGAGGGCTGTGAAGCAACTCAAGCATGTGTACACCAGTAGTAGATAAGTATTGATGAAACCAACCCCTTCCTCTGCAACACATGAAAAATAACCGGTTTTATCATGTCATTTTAATAGGAAATTATCAATTACATTTGGGTTTGGGGCATGTTAGGTAAGCCACTGACATGCCCACACTCTCACATTTTCTTCCCCCCCTTTTTTTTTTTTAAAATGTCACAAAAAATGATGCGTGTGTCAGAAAATGGTTTTATCCTCATCCCCCAGAGATAAAAGAATTAAACCTTCCTTTAAGCACCAATGAACTCTGAAAGTGTAGGAAGAAAGATCCATTTGCTAATAGTATATTTTCCATGTCACAAGTTGTGTTAAAAAAAAAAATTTAAAAATATATGTATGTATATATTCAGCCCCACAAACCTTTGCAGATTTTTGTTACCCTGCAGTACACTGAAATATTAACAGAAATTGCCTCTGTCATTATTTCCTTTTAAAACGCTGTAAGGATGCTCATTCTCCTGGTATTTTAGTGAACAACAGAAGATTCTCCTCCTGGAAAGGAAAAACGATTCTGTTTAGTTCTGTTAGCATCCTGAGGGAATCGTGCACGATAATATTTATTTCTTCTGGGAGACTTTCTGGATGCAAAAGGACAGGGCTTGGCCACTGGGCAATGATAGAGGGGTAGCACTGAGTCCAAGCACCATGTTTTATGCCACTTGCTACAGTAAAAGCTGCTTTTTTTTTTTTCCTCTAGAGCAGCTATTAGACGCTGTAGAGAGTATAGAGACATACAAAGCTCTCTAGCTTACTTCCTGACACTCCTCCCTTCCATTTCAGCCTTTTTCAAATTGTTTTGATGAAAACCTGGGTTTTGCCTGCTCGCAATTTTCGCAATTTTCAGTACTTGAGAAGGGGCACTAGAGAATGAAATCGTACCAGTCTCCTCTACATATCAGGTACAATGCTGTAAGCTTCCTTATAATATTTTAATATTTACCCAGAATACGTATTTCAGTGCAAGATTTGTCTCCCCTTCATACCTAAATGATTTAATCTCCTTTTGAACCCTTATGTAAAAACATGTGGGCTTTAAAGTACTTTGCTGATTCCCTGGGACCAGCAGCATCCAACGTTTTTTCCTGGTAAGTGGCAATTTCCAGCACTGAATGACTTTTGATACAATCCTGGACAGAAAGCTACCTCTACCGCCTGAGTCAACATCGACATTTGACTGATGGCACTTATTAAAAGGTAGATTGTCTGGGACTTAATTATATAATGTCTGTCTTTCCCCTTCCTGTTTGCTGTCAATTGTAATATGCTGAATCGTAAAGTTAATGGGTTTGTTGGGGGGGCTTTTTTAAGTCCACTTTGAGGCTTTTTGTAGTTTTTCTCATATTTATGCTAGCCTTTTCCCTGAATTATCTGTAAATTATTATTCTTGGCGAGGCTGCATTTTTCCATCACGAACTGCTTACCTTCCAAACAGGCTTTGCTTCCTTTTTATCTGTGCTGGCTCATTGATACTTCCTACTCCAGCGGCCCTTTTCCTCCCCACATATTGTGCACAAGCCACCTTCTCCTCGTCAGCCATATCCTCACCTTCACAGCTCACTTCTCTCTCTCTTTCTCTCTCTTTTTCAGAATAACAAGCCATTTCCTCTCTCATTTCCTCCCGCAGAAGATGTTTTTGGTCCCGTTCCCAAAAAAATCTCTGACATTAAATAATGCCCATTCCTGTCTTTCCAGTGGGCAGCCTTCCAGATGTGTTTCATCTGGCCAGCAATTTGGAGGCAGGTCTGGCTCAGTAAATCACATGCGTTGCTCGGTTGGCATTCCTGGCATCCCTGGGCAGTGGGGACAGGGATGGTGGTGCTCTTTCCCCACCCCAGCCACAAAGTCTCTGGTTCATGTTTTTAAATCAATCGCAAGAAGCCTGCTGTGGTATAATATGAAACCAGGGCTTCCCTTATTCTTTATTATTATATTTTTTTATTGCAAGTGAAAAGGCTATTAAACTGGGGGGCTAAACCGCTGAGTCAGCTCTATTTACGCAGCCAAAAGACATTTCTCAATTTATTCAATGGTAAATGTATTATCCAATTACCTTCATATCCTTAACAAAGTTACAAGTCACTTGGAAATAAGTTCAATGAGTCTGGACAACACCAAGAAAGATCACTGAAGTGGAGGGTTCCTCATAGATAGGGCAAAAGGAGATTTGTTGTTTTTTTTTTAAAGTGTATAGCTTTGAAAGAAATTGTGTTTACTCTGCCTCATATTGTTTTAAGCAGTCCTCTTTTTTGGCTTTCATTTAAATGGAACTGAAATTTCCTTTAAAAAGAAAATAAAAAGAATTAAATAATGTACTGCCTTTCTGATTTCTGGTTTCATAATTTTTGCTTAAATGAGCATCTCACAGAAAGCATTCAGGGTTTTTTTCTATTCATTTAAATCTGTCAATTTACTTAATAATCCTAATCAACAGTGACTGGGTAAATAAGCAAATAAATCAAGCAAGGGTCTTACACAGCCCAAAATGCACCTTTAAATTGACTGAAATGTTACACTTGCACCGTTAAGCTGTTTTGATCTTCACCCTCAGGATGCTGACAACTGAAGACCTGAGTGTGTAAATAAATTATCACCACGTAGACTTTCCTGTGAACTTCCAGTGCAGCAACCACTCCATCGCAACCATGTCCATACGTGCTCAGAATAAAATAGAGGGTGATTTGAGTTGGTTCTTCCCCAACAAAGAAAGGGAACCATTCACCTCCCCGTGTGCCATTGGATCAGGGTGGAGATCCACTCAGAAAGCAGCAAAGGGGTTCAAATGGTACCAAGAATTTGTAAGGAAATGTACTGATTAAGGAGTAAGTTCATTAGGTGTTTGGGTCATCTTCTAACTGTGCTTTTTTATGAGTTGTACTTCCATCATATGGCCAGTGGGCTCTGCTCTCCAAGTAATGATGCACTGAATTAATTAATATAATAGAATGAGACTTGGTCCCCAAATACCTTCAGAAGATGGCTGCTTCAACCGAAACAATAATTTTCCTATAACCCAATTAACAAGAGACCTGAGGTTAAAGCTCATTTATCACAACGTACAGTGTTTAAGTATGAGTTGCAAACAGCTCATTTTAACAGATACAGGAGAAGCAAGGACCGGTCAGGAAGCCAGCTTTGATCCTATACTAACTCAGCCAAGTTTCACCCCTGTAAAACCAAGAGTGACTAGGTGCACCAGTCAGAGACCTTATTTCAGCCTAACTTCGGGTTTTTTTAATTGGAAGAAGAGAAATGACACATCAGAACAACATGAGTTCTGATGAGTGATGTGTTCATGTTTCACTACCTTTTTCCCCACAAATAACATGGATTACCTTCCAAAAGCAAGTCCTTTTTTCTGCCCACAGTTTTGAATGGGATCTTTCCCATGCGTAAACTTCAGAAACAGACTGAGAACCCTGAAAATCACTCATGAGGTGGGTCAGATTTGGGGCCATATGCTTTCCTGAATGAAACAGAGAACTACAGAATCACAGAATCATTAAGGTTGGAAAGGACCTCCAAGATCATCTAGTCCAACCGTCCCCCTACTACCTATATTACTCATGGCTAGCAACAAGACTAAGCAGAATTCCAGCAAGTTTTTACAGGCTAGCTGTTATATTTATGTTAGCTCTGGGTTTACATCTCAAACTAGGAAATATCTCTAGTACCATTTTTTAAAAATTATTAAATTTTCGGCCATTATGTTTCTGGTTTGAGAATTGTACCGAGGACCCTTTGTACCTGTATCTCCCATTATTTTTCAAATTTTTCCTGAAGAGCCACACCAACAGTCTGCAACATATTCACATGGCTTCACATGGCTTCAGGTTTCATAAAGTCTGAAAATTCTTTCCCCCTGGTGCCCACAGCGACCCATTATTTCTACCTGGGTTTTGCTCTCTTTTCTTTTTGTTCACAAACGAGTTCTGTAAAACAAATTATTTAGCATTGCAGATACTAGAATCACTTTTAAGCAATGTCTTCACTTTCAAAACATGTTTTTTATGGATGCTCAGTTGGTTATCTCGGCATATTTAGGAGGATCTAAGCTAACACTCTACCTAAACTACAGATTGAGAGACAGCGATTTGCATATACTTGCCCAAAACTCCCATCAACATCATTTCCCACAGGACTAGTTAAAATCAGACAACTTCTGTGAAGTTATTTTCCACCTCTAGTTTCTGATTACTCACAGGTCTCTTGTTCTAGCTGCGATATATAATGCATTGAAAAACATTGCCCTTGTTTTTGTTTTACATTTTCTAGGACTGGATGCTCTCACTTTAAGCATACTGCCTTTTATCCCCACCTAAAGAGGAGTGTTTGTGTCTCATCAGCTGTTTAAACATGTATTTCACCTGTAAAATTCTGCATATTATCCTTTTCTTTGTGACTTTTCCCCCTGTATATTTAATCCCCTCTCTTTTAAAGACTGATGAATTTTCTGAGTTGGTAGTGAGGAAAGAGAGCAGGGGAAACATTATCCAAAATCCATGAATGAGTTATTTAAAGCTCCTTCTGTCGTTTCAAGCCTATTCCTTCACATAAGGTACCACATCTACTATTGCTTTCTGCCTTCTCCAAAGTCTCTCTCTACCAAGTCGTTCTTCCACAATACTTGTTCTTTCCCCTCCAAAACACCCTTGCACCTATCTCCCTGTGCAGATTCAGGTCTCAGAGTACATGCAACTGCACAGCATGAGAGGTTAAGAAGGACTGTGCTGACTCAATCCATGTGCCGTTCCTTCTCCAAGAGCAGCCAGACTCCTACAGAAAGAGTCTTAGAGTAAGGAGAGGCATCCTTCACCACACACACGCAGGATCCAGCCTCCAGGATCACCTGGGTGATGCCAAGACTTTTGTATTTCAAACTTTATTGGCCATTATCAAGTCAATCCCCAGACAATTCATCAAATTTCTCTCTGGTTTCCATTATGGCTTTGGACCTCACAACACCTCTGTGACAATGAGTTCCACAATTTTGCCCTAAAGATAAATGAGTTCCACTATGTTGTCGTAAAGATAAATAGTGTATAATTCAGATGCTTGAGTAGTTTCACTTTAACTAATAGTTTAACTACTCTTCTTTTCTCCTCCCACACAAACAATTCAAAAACTTTCACAGTAAGGTTTTTAGAAATATAATTCCAAAGCATTATCACAACCCTTTTATGTGTCACCAAAACAAATCTTTTTTTTTCATCCCCTTCAACGTACAAATTGCATGTGAAAAACATTTCTTTGTATTAAATGTTGTAGGGAAAAAAAATGTTTTAAAACTTTATTGAGCCATTTTAAAAGGGAAAAACCTGAAGACGTAATGTTTTGGAGGACACATCTGTTTTCCTCTAATTGAAGTGTCTGATTCAGATGTTATTATCCCCATGACACAGAGAAGATGTAACAGTGGTTGTATGGAAATATCTGGCTCTGCAGCAGTCCCACACACTTCAAGCAGTTCCACATGTAAGATCCAAGTCCCCATGACACCAACACAACTGAGTGGATTTCAAGAGTTAGTTTGAAAATGAAAGGTTTGTGTAGGAGACAAATAGCAATGCATAGAAAAGAAAAAGAGGAGGAGGGGGGGAAATAAAAGTAATTCCCTTTATTACTTTTCTAACTCTGGTATCTGTCACACCTCCTGCTCTGGATAAAGGGCAGCAAATCTATTATATATTAACACCCTGAAAAGATGGCTGCATCCAATTGTCCTGAATCCATGTGCATTAATGGATTTGGAGTAAAGGGTCGGGTATCACAGATACTCGGACTTCTTCCTTCCTACCCCCTCAGTGATAGTGTGGATTTAGCACCTGGGAAAACATCCTTAGCTTTACAGCAGTTTGTCTCAAAGGACAGCATGGTACAAAACACAGGCAGCAAAAATTTCTTGGCCATTTTGAACAGAATATAATTTGCAGAAGCATCACGTAGTATATTGAAGGGTTTGGGTTGGGGTTTTTTTCCCTTTAGTTTCGCTCACAAATACAGCAAATACAGGAAGAGAGGTATTAAGCAGCATCTGCTTGGCAGTTCTGCCCACAGCTCTCTCCACAGTGACAGACACCTGATAAACATGTGGCTGATGGCACCGTAATTGGGTACCAGTGCTGGTAGCAGCCATGGGATGCAACGAGTGGGAACACAAAGCACAAGCCCTGGGAAATGGGACCGAGCTGTTTATGATAAATCTATTGCATAGAAGAATTTGAAAGTATGCTTGTAACTAAATATATTTTTAATCAAACCCCAGATGTTGTTCGGTATGGTCCAGGATTACAGCATGTTACAGATTCATTGACTTGGCCTCCATCCAGTGCCTGAGACAGTGCTGAGCACCAGTATGGGTAATCACTGACTTAGTTTCTCCTAAAAGAGGTTTGCTCCAGCTACAGATCCTTAAATTTCTGCCAGTGTGAGTTAGTGTCGCAAATATCTCAGACCTGGGACTAAATCCAACACAGCAAAAGTGTATTTCCTTTTAAACCATGGCCAGGGGAGAGGTGTTTTTCTCTTCTCTCTCCGCAATAGCTTGGTGATGGGAGAGCTCACCTCATCTTCTGCCTCTTGTATTCAAATCCCTCCACCTTTCTTGTCTTCTCTACCATGAAAACCCTTTTTCAGGACATTTTCTTCTATTCCTGTTGAAGAAGAGAGTGAGCCCCCCATCTTGAAAAAGTGTCTTCTCCACCATGAAAACTCTTCATATTCCTCTCATCTTGTTGAAGAAGAGAGTGAGAAAGAGGCGAAGCATGACAAAGAAAGTGAAGGGGAAGAACTAGAGGCAGCCCAAAGAAGCTCACCCGTTAGGGCGTTGGTGCAAAGGATCCTCATTCAGTCCCCTCCCATAAGGAGAGCTTATTTAGTTTACATGACACAGTTTTGGGATTGCCATGAGTGTGAAATTAGCTCCAAGCTCCTCATCCAAGGAACTTGTGGGCAAAAAATGAAAGCAAATTATTAGCCTCCTTTAGGAAAATATAACATAAAACTGTTACCATTACAAAACCCAGGTGCACCTATCAGCAGCTGAAAAGCTGGCATCAATTTTAGGAACATCAATTTGGATTTTCTCACAAAACGTGAATCGTAAATTTGCTGATTATGAGAAAATCATAAACACAGAGAGATGCTGATGGGCCACCAAAAAAAAACCCATCCACCTCCTCATGTTGTATTTTGCTGGGTTTATTTTGGTTTTTTCGATTAGATCGTCACGGATAGCTGCAATGGAGAGATGAAAACTGCAAAAGGGAAGGGGAAGGAGAGAGAGGGAGCAGCATGCTGATAAATGCATTTTTATGGAAAACAAGAAAGGTTTATGTGGAAGTCTTATAATAGGAAGCAATGCAATGGGTCACAGATTACCGGGAAAGGAAATGGAAAGAACAGTTAGTTAGGAAAGAAAAACATCAAAAGGGTTTCTAAACACTTCATGTGCACCACCAAGTAGCACAAACTATGACAATTGTCCTTCCGTCCAACCCAGCTCTCCATGCAAGTGGAGGTCAGGAGGATGACATCAGTCTTTTTTCAGTGGGGGCCAGGCCCAGGGCACAAACTGGACTAGAAGTTACACCTAACCCTGAGGAGGAACTTCCTTCTGGTAGGGTGGTAAAGCCCTGGGCCAAGCTGCCCAGAGAGGTTGGGGAGTCTCCACCTCTGGGAACATTCCAACCCTCTGATCCTGGATGCTGCCCTGTGCAGCCTGCTCGAGGGGATCCTGCTCTGGCAGGAGTGGGACTGGGTGACCTCCAGAAGTCCCTGACAACCCCCACCAGTCTGTAAGTCTGTGATTCTATGTTCTATGTTCAATAATCACCCCCAAAAATCTGTCCTTTTCCCATAGCCAGCCTGATTCCACCCTTCTGCAGCTGAAGCTGGTAAATACTTGTTCTACCCTCTGCAGTCAGGCAAGACAAATCTCTTTGCTCTTTTGCACCAGGATTTTCATCAGGCGAAGACCGTGACGATGTCCCTTGGCAGCCATCATTTCTACAGGCCGAACACCTTCAGTTCAGGGTTCCTTTATGGATCATGTTTCCCAGACCTTGTTCTTGCTTCTCTCCTCTGGACTTTCTTCAAAGGCCTTCACTCATGTAGTGCCTGAAAAGAGACAAAGGATGACAGCAGCAGCTTCATTAATGCCGAGTGAAAAGATGGCTTCATCGAAGGGATCCTGGATATTTAAATCATTGGGTCCTTCTCTGAACTGGAGTCTCCAAATATTTGAGGTTCGCTCATTACAATTCATGACACCAAATTCAAAAAGCTGAGGATAGAAAGCATTTATATGCATGTGTATGTTCTGCCTGATACACAACATACAGCTGTTCTGTTTTACGTCTGAAATAGGGGGAGAAATTATAAAAGAACTACTCCCAGCAAGATAATGAATTCCCTGACATGGTGCAGTTTTTTCCCTGACATGGTGGGGGTTTTTCACCTGACAAATAGGAACTCTCTGCAAGATTGTTTATCAGACACTTCACTTTTTTTTTTTTTGTTTTTTTAAATCAATCTGATTTATATTACCAACAGAAAAAGTCATCATGCTTACATGAACGTTGCCAAGCCTGAACAGAACTATTGTTCCGTGAAACCTGTTTAGCTGTGCAACAGAGACCAGTTTAGGACTCTACACAGAGAACTTTTGCCAGGAAAGTAGATCTAAAGCAACAGAGTTCTCTATCGCCTCTGCCTGTTAACGTGGTCTGCTCTTCTTTGCTACCTATTTAATAGGTATTAATTTGCTGATGGCACCAAGCTGAGTGGTGAAGTTAATGACCCAGAGGGACAGGATGCCATCCAGTGGGACCTGGACAGGCTGGAGAAATGGGCCCAGCTGAACGTCATGAGGTTCAACAAAGCCAAGTGCAGGGTTCTGCAACTGGTCAGGACAATCCCTATCATCTATACAGGTCAGGAGATGATGTGCTGGAAAGCAGCCCTGAGGAAAAGGACTTGGGGGGACACGTGGATGAGAAGCTGGACATGAGCCACCAATGTGCCTCTGCAGCCCAGAAAGCCAAATGCATCTTGGGCTGCACCAAAAAAAGTGGGGCCAGCAGAGCAAGAGAAGGGATTCTGCCCCTCTGCTTTGCTCTGGTCTGGGGACACCTCACCTGGAGTGCTGTGTCCAACTCTGGAGCCCTCAGCACAACATGGACCTGTTGGAATGGGTCCAGAGGAGGCCACAAAAATGATCCAAGGGCTGGAGCACCTCTCCTATGAAGCCAGGCTGAGAGAGTTGGGCTTGTTCAGCGTGGAGAAGACTCTGTGGGGACCTTCTAGTGATCTTCCAGTCCCTGAAAGGTGCTTTTAAGAAATCTGGGGAAGAACTGTTCCCAAGGGCATATAGCAATAGAATGAGGAGTAACGGTTTTAAACTAGAAAAGGGGAGATTTAAAAATTCTTCACTCTGAGGGTGATGAGACACTGGCCCAGGCTGCCCAGGGAGGTGGTGGAGGCTCCATCCCTGGAGACATTCAAGGTCAGGCTTGATGGGGCTCTGAGTGACCTGCTCTAGTGAAGATGTCCCTGCTCACTGCAGGGGGATTGGACTAGATGGCCTTTAAAGGACCCACTTTACACATTCTATGGTTCTATGTTGCAAGCTTTGTCTGTAATTTAGTCAAATATATCACCTTAATTTAAAACAATAATTACAGAGATTAACATTTTGAAGCTTGTCAGCTGGAAGCTTGATTCCATAATTCTAGTATTTACATGATGTATACAGTCTTTTCTGAAGATTTCAGAAAGGTCTTCATGACTTGTCCCAGCTCATAGAACTGTTTCTCCATTTCTTCTCTTCACGCATTGTGACTTTCATAACATTACTCTGCCATTTCAGAGACAAAAAAAATAATCTGTTCTGCCTATTTCTATGAAGAGCAAAACAGGAAAACCTTTTCTAAGCTGATCACCCTTTTTTTGTTAAAAAAAAATAATTCATTACTTTGTGCATCAAAAGGCTTTAGTTTTAGTATAGTAACACAGGTGCTGCCACCCAGTAGAAAAGGAATATTTTAAATTAAAGCACAAAAGTTGATATGGACCCCAGGCACCAATACTATCACCTAAATTCAAATGGTCTCAGTGTGGCAGGACTTTTACATGTGTGTCCTTCCATGTCGAACAATGCTCAATTTTAACTCCACATCTGAGACTGAGTTTCCACTGCTTTGTCTAAGAGGTGGGTAACCCATGCACATGTCTACATCAAGGTGCAGACCTGGTGATTCACTGAATAACATTTCACAGGCTGTGACATTTCACAGGCTGAAACAAAGCCCATGGAGACATAGTGGAAAACTTTTTTTGGGCATCACTCTCTTGAGAAACCCTTTATGCACCAAAATATAATCCCCAAGAGGTGGAAAGATAGTGATAGCTGACCAACACTTTTCCCAAATGCCAGTTTTCTTGTTTCAAAAATCAGATGTGATATTGTTCCGGCTACTATTGAATCTGTCTTTTACATGATGATAGCTTTAAGTGTTAATGTGAGAATAGTTAAAAGGAGCAGTTTTGTTTCCACAATTAGAAAGTTCCCCAGGGCAGATATGATCACTGTGGTCTTTTGGGGACTACTGCTCACAAGTGAGGTCTGTGGCTTCTCTTGAAGTTGGACTCACAGTACTGCAGTGTGTCATCACCAACTTACCCTCTTAACATCCTCCTATATTCAGGAATAGTTTTCTAAGCACAGAAAACCTTAAGAAAGTAAAAATCCTAAAAGCTCTCTCATTGAAAACTACTAGCAGCACTGTGAAAAAAAAAGTAGTGTCCTTACTCCGGAGCATATTTCTCTGTTCATCATGTGAAAATCTGACTATGTAAGCAAGCAAGAGCATGATAGGAACCTCAAAATTCTGCTTTTTAAGAAAAAAGTTCTAGTGAGCCAATGAATTCATTATGTGAGCACAGAGGGGGTAACTCTTTTTTTTCCCCTTTTACCTTGGATGGCCTGGAGAAGAAAAGGT
This sequence comes from Zapornia atra, assembly GCA_013400835.1. Taxonomy (NCBI): domain Eukaryota; kingdom Metazoa; phylum Chordata; class Aves; order Gruiformes; family Rallidae; genus Zapornia; species Zapornia atra. The sequence continues at coordinate 16,190 of VZTU01028978.1, forward strand.
GGATGATGCATAATAACCAAGAAGAGAGGAAAAAGTTTCCAAGGCTCTTTTGGTTCAGGTTTCCTGCTCGGCTGCAGAACAGGTAGCTTCTTCCACGCTTGCAGACTGGTCCTTCCTGCAGCATCCACTCCTTAACGGGGTGTCATTCTCCCTTAATGAGTGAGATCTGAATGTACAATCCGAGCTCGGTTGACCCTTGGCTTCCTTCGCCATTAAACCGTTCGGTTTCATGAAGTGGTGGTGGCTTTGAAACGTGTACCACTGATCTTCAGGGACAGGGGAGTGCTCATCAAACTCATTGCAGCCGACAGCCTATTCTAATCGGGAAGTTGAAACAGAGTCTTGCCACTGAATTGAAACGTCTGTAAGATGCTGTCTAACAACACACAAATAAATAGACATATAAATAACTGATTTGTTCAGGCCCTCCGGTAAATCACTAACATGCCTTAATTTAATTTGCATGCTACTTTTCAGACTTCTCTTGATGAACCTCATCATAGGCAGGAATTAAAAGGGATTGTTGGCAGAAGAGGGGGAAAAAAGAAAAAAAAAGACTTCTTCAAGCCACTCAAAATGCATGAAAAAGCTTGAAATCTTGTATCTGCAAGGTATGGCTGGGACTCGTGCAGTGCTTAATCCAGTCGAAATAAGAGGAGCTCCTGAAAGTTTATTACCACTAAATGTTCTTTAAAAGCATGGGCTTATTACGTCAAGAGGCAGAAGAGGTGGAGATTAAATGAGGCATCTGGTCTCCTGGGTCTCCGAAGTCGAAGGGAAATGCCCTCATCCCATCAACCACTAACAGCAAAATACACCCACACAGAAAAAGAGGCTTTTTATTCTTGAGGTAAATATAGATCCAGTTTTCTCTTCATTGTTCAAAATGTGTGGGATTTTATAGCTTAGTGCTAGACAAGCTCAATACCTGACTGAAATAACCTCAGAGAAAGATACATATTGAGGGCTGAATTCAGACTGCTCTGTGAAAGTACATCTGTTTTATATGAGACACACAATCTGTCTCATTCCAACCTGCATTTCTGGGTCACTTGAGACATTTAAACTGCACTTATAATTAACAGCTATTTTTAAACAGCGAAAAAATAGAGCACTGGTAAGGTACAAAAGCATTAAAATTGCCCCAGTTTTGCTTTTCAATAGGACACACCACTGCAATATGCTTCAAGATCAAAGAGAGCTCAGAAAAAAGAGACAGGCCGATCAGTGGGGATAAATTGTTCCCATTATGATGGTGTAAGAATAGGGTTCTTTCAATTGAAACAATTTAATAACCACATTCATTACATTGGTGTCCACTTGGTTTTATCTGAGCAGTTTTTGCATAACTGGGGAGCAAGTTCAATTGAGCTTATTCTCTAGAAATTAAGATGTGCAGGGTTTGACATTCAGAAATTAGGCACTAATAGTCGGCAAAGCAGTTGTCTTGAGATTCCCCCTGGATGTAGCTGGATCTGCCTACCACTAATTATGTCAAATGCAAATGTCTTCTCTAAAAGACACACCAAAAAATTTCATTAGCTCACTTCCAGACAGCTAAGGTTACACCCGAGCAGTGACAGCTATCGGTGTATGATCTTTCCTGTGCTTGTAACATCACTTCCACAAAAGCTGAAGTCAGGCAAGTGCAATGCTGGTGTTTGTAAACTTTTTTCCCTCCACTATCAACAGCAGCAATGCCTTTAAGGGCTGGACTTTAACATCCCTAGCAAAAGAACAGAGCAGTGTCTTCAGGGTGATATTTCCAGCAAAATTTTTACAAGGAGCAAGAAGGTCATTGGTAGGTTTCCTTCTTCCTCCAGTGCTGACTTCAGTGGTGGGCACCTGTGTTTTGGTGGAGAGAAGCATGCCCCACCAGCCATCTCAGCTGGGAAGGACTGAGTTTGCCAGTCCTCAGCTGTGCCGCAGGGCGTAACGCGGAGAGTGAAGCGCCACTTGGCCTGAAACATGACAGGAGAGCTAAGGACCAACCTGCACAGATGCTCCTGAGAAGAATCCCACCTTGGAGCTTGCAGAGGAGGTATGAAGCCCACCTCGCCCGTTCCCATCTGCTAACCTGGCTAGTAGATGGCACATATAAAAGAAAGACATTTCCCAGCATACACAGGGATCCTTCCTCGTTTTCTCACGGCTGCAAAATTGGCGACGAGTAAAGGGCTGCAAAAGGATGCATTGGGTGGCAACTGCCTAATAGCAGCGTTTCTTCCCTCTGCCTCTGTCCCCCTCTTCTTTTTTTTTTTTTTTCTTAATAAGCAGAAGACAAAGTGTAAAAACTGCAAAGTTATCCTTGCCTGGGTGAAAGCTTTTAAATGGATGGCTTTTCCAGAAGCAACAGTGCTTCTCTTACTTGGCTATTTCCCCAGATGGGATTTGCAATATAAAACCATACATGGATCCGATATCGAGGAAAGGGAATAGACTTGTACAAATCACTGGAAAGATAAATATGCCGTACAGATCAATAAATAAAAACTAGTCCCCAAAAAATCAAACTCCGGCATTCCAGGCCAATTAAGACGTTATTTACTGCTTACGTGATTGCTAGTTTGACGCTCTCCTTATTCATTTTTACACTATAGGCATTTGTTTTGTTGAAAGATATATAACTGATTTGTAAATAGAAAATGATATAGATAGATTTTATGTCTCATAAAACTGTTAATCTGTGCTCCATATTAAATATATACTGTAGTATTTTTTTGTATTTAGACACAGCTCTAGTATAATTAAAATAAAGTATGCAGGCTTTATTTTTTCAGTAAGTCGTTTCCAAGCGTAGAGCTCAAATAACAGTGCAACTGCAGCATGAAATGTGGTTATAATAGCCTGAGACCACATTTCCTGAAACTAAAACATGGGAGATAATAGTGTGAAGGTACAAATTAAATGCAAATAAAACAGATTCCCCATTGTTGCTAATCCCTGGATTGGATTTCAGTGAGGAAATTAGCTGTAATATTTAACCTCTTTGTATAGTAATCATTGACATATTATCAGTTACATTTTCAGAGTTTACATAGGAATTATTGCACAGGAATTTGAGAAAGCTATGCATCTACCTTTTACACCCTGAATGGAGCTATTCTGCGGTAAACAATGTAACAACATCTAACACAGAGACAGTCAAACAGTGAGATGTGATTAAAAAAAACAAGGGGGGTGGAGGGACATCGTTTGGTAATAGATATGCCTTTGGTTGCTATGACTTAGCTTTCCAGATGTATCTTAACTTAAACCTTTTCTTAAATTAAACGAAAGGTGCGGTGGTGTAACTGCCATTTTAAATAGAATGTATGAGTTCAATAAGCTTACTAGGAACACATTTGCTTAGACAAAAATCTGGCAAAGGCCCAGTAATTAACCAAGTTCATAAATCAGTGTGAACCCATGATAATTTTACTTAAAAGTCCAGGTGAAGTCTTTGAGTCATTTTAATAAAATAACCGTAAGATGAGTTAGGTAAATGGACGCACAGAGAGAGCACCTTGATATTTGAGGGGTGTTGAAGAAAGTTGCTCATCTGTTACGGAGTTCGTTCAGAACAAGTGACACTCATAAGCACTTTACTCACGGTGTCACAGAACCCTGTGATGCGATAAGTTTGTGACTGTTGAGTAGTCTGTTGTACACCTGGAAAATATACTCAGGAGAACTGGACAAATCACCTTAGAAATCCCCATGTCAAAGATCTACATACTAATATTTGAATGGGCAAATTTGTTCCTATGGCCTTTAAAACAGACCACACAACAACAACAACTAAAAAAAAAAAAAGTCACGTTGTATTTTTCCTACCTGTGCTTATTTTGACAGCATGAATCACTATTTCATTTCCTCTGGCTGATAGATTTTCTTGACTTTTTCGTGCAGTGGTTAGCTCCTGTCTATGAAAATCCAAATATCTGGCTTTGGCCTGTTGGCTCAAGGTCTGTCACTTGGACATCAGCTCCCATGTTCATTGGGAACGTGTTTTGTCCGTAGCTCAACTATTGCATAAGCACATGAAGCACTGTAAGATCTCGCTAGAGATAGGAAAATACTCTTGGAAGAATTTTAGGGAGAATCTCTCCATTCTCCCTTTCCTTACCCTTCCTTGACACAGTAAAGATCCTACATCATTAGGAGATTGGTAAATTATCCACTGTCATGTTTCCACAGACAGAGAGGAAGCAATCTGGTCCAAATCCACTAAAGTCCACATCCACCAGCCTCACTGTGATCAGACCACTCAAGACATCTGCCTCGAGTTGTCTAAATATTATCATCCAAGCTGCAGTAAGTGAGAACAGGCAGTGACCGATAGCTCCCCTTGCACTTTTCTTCTATGCTGCTCCATGCTGTAGCATTTGCAGGAGCATGGAGAGGGCTGCCTGGCAAGCTTCAGGTTAGGTCCCACAAAATGGAGCTTGCCCCTTGAGCCATGACACAATGCAGCTATGATTATAGGCTTTGACTGACTACAAGATGTTGCCCAATGTTGATTAAGTGTCCACTATTCCATTCCAGAAGGTTTTCACTTTGAAGACAGTGCAGATTTCACAATGCAGAAATATCTGCTCAAAGTGCCTCTAAAACACAGCAAGACTTTTATTTTTGCCTTTCATCTGGAAAGAACAGCTAACACTATCATCTGAGGTAGGGAGGTGACATACGGAATGATAAATAAAAGCTACTCCTGAAACATCAAGCACTGGCACTCCAGGACATTAAAGATATTATTTGTTGCTCAAGTGATTGCTAGCTAGAGCTTCTGTCTGACTTGCAAACCTACTGCAAGACCTTCCCAAGAAAATCACCGTATCAATGATGCCATTGTTATTCATATGAAGAAAATTCCCCACAGATAGATGAAAGCGTGTGAATCCCACACTCAGTGAAAGCAGAAATAGTGGTTTAGTTGAAGAAAACAGCAGTGCCCAAACAAATAGGGTGTTCTCCTCCCTGAGGAAACATATCTCAGCAGTCCTGATGCCAGCCCAGATGACAAAGGAAGGACGAGGCTTCAGTCTACCCCCGGGACGCGTAGCTCAGTCTCCTTGTCAGCTTGTTGCCAAACGCTTCCCATGCACCAGGACAGGTCCCAGACCACTTTGATGACAGAACTCCATTTAATCACAGGAGTTGTAAGCCTCCACTTTGCTCCTCCACCCAACTCAGTTTCTGACTGTACTTGTGGCTCTGGCCCAGTCCAAGGATGTCCCTTGGACATCCAACCCACAGACAAATTACCCACAAGCAACCAATGGCAGAGGACCATTACCCCTAGGTGACATTGCCTCACAGAAAAAAAAACACCTAACATTTCTTACAAAAGGTGTTTCTGCACATTATTTGTCAACAGAGGATTTGGTCTGTTCCCAGATTCCAGCATACCCAGTCACCTTCCAGATTTGCAAGGCAGAAATCAATGCTTCCTCTTCTTTCTTCTACTAGGATGTATGGTGCATCCCATCCTTTCTAGGATAGTATGCACCATGCTTTTTATTGCTACTTTTATAGAGTGGTTTCTACAGTCTGTTGGGGTAGGTTGTATTCATGGACTTTATTTTAGCCAGTGATAACTGTTTACACGTTATTTCTACTGTCAGTGGTTGGTGCAACTGGTTGCAGAAGGGGTTTACCTAATTTTATATACCACCTTTTAATAATAAGCAGACCTCAATGTCTCTGAAGCACAAGATTATGTGGTTTTGAGTTAATTCAAGCCTAATGTTCCATTTTTAGGGCCAGTGGTAACATGAGTATTAAACTAGTCCATTTGTTGTGAGTGGCACTTGTGTTGGCTGGAAGAGAAAGAGAAGGTGAAGGGACCATGGTCAAAAACAGTGATCCAGAAGCGATCCAGAAATAAACAGGAAAACATCTGGCAGCTGGCTTGTATATTAATAAATCAACGGGCATATTGTGGGATGAGAAAGAACCTGCCACGTGCATCATTTGGATGTATCCAACCATGGTGATGTACATGTGTTGGTTGCTCTTCCCATATGTTCACAACCTCTTCCATACCCTCAGCAGTTCAGCTGCACTTAGCTAATGAGTTCAAAACTTATTAGGACATGCACACAGCCTTTCTGTGGCTGAAAATGCTGTTTCATGGAAGCCAAAGTAGGAAAAAGAAAAAAATAAAAAAAACAAGAAAAGTCATATTCTTACTGTTAAGCCTGTAGTTTTATAGGGAGTGATGGCCCTGATAGAGGCAGGCTGCCTCTCCAGCTCACACAGACATGATTATGCCAACCAGCCTCAGCTTTGCAGGGAAAAGAAACTTTGTTTTAGAAGTCAGTGACTGGAGTTTCAGACTTGTGGCAAAGAACTGTCACATCCTGAAAGGCCAAGGAAAGTTGGCCTAAGTCACCTGACAAGAAACAGAAGACAAAGTTTCAAATTTTTTCTTTTAATGTATTTTTTCCCTTTTTTTTCCTTCATGTTTTTCTTCTTCCTGACTATCAAAGGTCACAAGTACCTCAGAAAAAATCTTTTTGATATTATTATTACTAGTAGTTCCAAAATGACATGGACTTGCATCTCATTATCCTGGTGCATAGCTCTTCTGAACATGAGGGAATTTGGCATTTAGGCTGTCACCCACCTGGGGCAGAGGTTGTGAACAGAGATACCCTCTTCACCACGCAGTGTCAGCTTTGATGCTGTGGCTGTTCAGGTTTTGTTCGATTTCTATATTATTTTGAGTGTTTTGAAATGATAATTTGAAGACAGACTCCTCTACCTAAACTTAGATTATGATGTCCTAATTGCTTCGAATGCCATTAACGTTATTCTTTTATTTGGTCCTAGTGCTGCAGAGTGTTCACAAGCCTTCTCTGAGGCAGAAAAATGTTTAACAAGGATGACAAATTCCCCAGAGAGGCAGAGTGCACTTATGCAGCTTTCCACTGACCGTGCTCCCTGACTACCCATAAGGGAAGCATATTTCAGGGAATAAGGACTGAAAACAGCTAGTCCCTCAGTGTAGGGCAATATGAACCCAAAGACTGCTTCTGCATACAGGTACAGGGTTAAAATAATAACATTCCCTCCTATTTTAGACCTTTGAGATGTCCAAACTGTAGACATTGGTGTGGGATGAAAGACAGCCAAGCTAGTTTTCAGTGGAATAACTAATGAACCAGCAACAGCCTGTTCCCAGCAACACTGAGCTAAGGACAAACACACTCAGCCAAGGTGTTTCCCACCCATGGCTCGTTGGCAGGGTCCTTTCCATGCTGGAGGATGTAGTTAGAGCTTGTTTACACCCCAGACAGACCCTTTCAAGCTTGTGTACCTCCAAGCCCTACCACAGCCTCTTGTAAATTAGCCATGCATGTTACTTGCTGAGTAAGAAACCGGTCGTTTCAGAAGAGAGAAAAATGAAACCACTGCAGTGCAAACAGTTGGACTCACGTCAACAAATTTAAAAAGCAGTGAAGCAAGCATCAAGGCTTTGGTAACAGTTACCAAGCTTTCATTTGGCACAAGTAAATCTGTCATACCTAAAACTCACCTTCTTTTTTCCCCCAAGAAGGGAAAGACCTTCCACCGCTGAACAGAAAATCAGCGACACCTCTCTGCATGCTTGGAAAATATTTACCTCCATTCTGGCCAAATACTTATGTATAAATAATGAGGAGACAAAGAAATCCTGCTGCCATAATACTTAAATTAACGGAAAATAAGTGGCTGTAATTGGCTGTGCTGAAATCCATGACTGCAGTCAAGCTGCTCCCTACTCCTGCCTTCCACTCAGGTGTTTACACCTTTTGCATCTCCCCAGCACACAGCAAAGAAGGCCATTCTGAGGTCTTTGAATCTGTGACTCTCCAGTCATTGTCATTTCAGAGCTTCTGCCACCACCCTCACCTGTAGATACAGCTCTGAGTTTCCTATCAAAACCCTCTTCGGGCCAAGAAAGAGGAAGAAATGAGTGTTTTTAAAGAGGATGAAACATATGTCATAAACACAGGAGGACCATGTGACCCAGTCCTACGTCCTTCCAGCAGATCTTTCCTGCTCCTGCTACAGCCTCTACTAGCTGACCGTGCAGTAAACTAGGATCAACTAAGGCGTGAATGCATAAAGTGACATTAGGATAAGATTGGAAAGCACCATTAGGATTAAGTTCAGCTCACTCCCTTGTTGCTTCAACTGTTTTGGCAGTACTATCAGTCTTGAACAAAGTGAGCGTTCACTTTGAGGTGAGTGCTGGAACAGGCTGCTCAGAGAAGTAGTGGATGTCCCGTCCCTGGAGGTGTTCAAGGCCAGGTTGGATGGGGCCCTGGGCAACCTTGTGTAGCTCCAGGCCTGGAGGCTGGTGGCCCTGCCTGTGGCAGGGGGTTGGAGCTCTGTGATCCTTGGGGTCCCTTCCAACCCATGCCAGTCTATGATTCTATGATTCACTTCTGGTCTTCCCCCCACCTTGGTTTGTTCCCTAGAGTTATACACACTTCTCCTCTGTATGATGGGTGCTTTAAATTCCACCCTCCAAAATCTTTAGTACCCAGAAATCTACCTGCCTTCACCCTTGCCTACCTTCCAGCTGCTCAACCATCCATAAGTACATACATACGTACGTACAGGAGTTTGATTCAATGATGTTTATTGGTCCCTTCCAACTCAGGAGATTTTATGATTTTATTATTTTCTAAGTGTAGTTAAGTTTTCCCCTAATTCTAACATAAATTCGAGCAATATATTTTTAAAACTATCTCCTTTTTCCTCCTGTTTTATGTGTTTGCAGCAGAGAGCTAAGGATCATGACATCATCCTAGTAAAGCTTTCAGTCATAAACAAATGTAAGTTTTAACCATGGGGTAACTGACTGCACGTTTAAAACTTATTGCTGCAGGCAGTGACAAAGTGTTTAGCATCTTGCAAAACTGCTTCGTAGTGCAGCAGATAGGAAGGTCCCCTACCTCATTCAATATTGTTGATCAATCACATATTTACCAGTCTGGAAGCAGTCCTGCATGCACTTCTGCCCTGGTAACTCCTGGAAGACAGCACTGCTGCTGTGGTACTGCCCACAGTGATCATGGAAGACAATACCTTTAGGAAAAGTTATAACCTTTGCTCTGAGTAAGTGCCAACACCATGAATTGTTTTGCAGTCATCTTATGGATCTCAGTTGCTGAATATCTATCCACAGATCTCCAGGACTGGCAACATTAGAAGTTCCATCTTAGATCTGCTGCAAAAAAAAACTCTCAAGACCAGGGATTTTATTTTTTTTTCCCATTTATTTTTAAACATAAGATCACAAATACCTTTGTGTTGCCACTGTATCTGTGCACATTGCATATGTACATCTGTTTATTGTAGCCACCCTACCTGTTATTGGACTGTTGCATCTTTTTTCTCTTGCCAGTGTTCATTTTAGGCAGAAACACTCCCTAATTTACATGGCAGACATGGGTTTTGCTCCATTAGGTGGTTTAACACACTGAGATTGACTCACTCATATGCTGCAGTTTTTCTACCGTTATGGACTCTTGGTATTAGCGGTTTTGGATCATTGGTCACCACAGTTAGTAGATAGATACCTATTCTTTAAGTTAAAATTCAGAAACTTCTCCATTTCAGGGCACTTTAGACCGAATTTCAGTTTTACAAGCTTTTTTGTTTGTTTAATTAACTTAGAGTTGTTTTCCATAAAGCATTTTACAGGTGCCATTGTATAACAAAGTTGTTTAAGAGTATGGGAAAAATGCAGTACAAGAGAAATGCAAATCTGCATAAGCCTCATTGTGATTTAACCCTTTTAGAGATGAGTATAGCATAAAGGGCTTGACTTTTTTTTTTTTTTCCTCTCTTTCCCCCCCTGCAAATGTATATAGACTGCACACAGACCAAACCCCTCACTTAACACTACAGCCTTGGCAATAATGTGTTCAGTTAATCTGCACAACGAAGAGTCATCCCCTACAAAAAAAAAAAGGAAAGTAATTCACTTCTTTAAAAACTAGGAGGAAAATAAATATGGTGCAGTAAAATTGTTGAGTAGAGGAATCTATCTGGACATTTCACAAAACATTTCATTATGCTGATAATTCCCAGAAGTGCTCTCAAGAGTGCTTTAAGCTGAGGATTACTGCACTGGATCTGATGGACTTTTTTTGTAGCCCCTTTAAAAGGCAGTGAACCGTTTTTCTATTTTATTTAAATAATGCCCCTTAAAATGGATTTTTAGAGGTATAATAACTCCTTAAGAGTCAGTTATGCTAAACAGTTTCTCTTGATAGAAATGTTGTAAAACTCGTTAACTGCACAATTTCAGATGCCGGCTTGGTGAACACTAACTGACATGTGAATGGCCAGAGTTTGTAAAATAAATTGAAATAGTTGTTGTATCACACAGCTAGCAATGCACAGGCTGCAGGCCACAAGGGGCTCAAACCTGACAGAAAATTACTTCAAGATGAATGAAAAGTGCTTGTTTCTCTTTATTAGTTTTTAGAGAACAATGAAAATGTTGAATTGTTTACAGAAGGGTTGATTAAATGTGGTCAGTAGGGCCATGTCCCTACTGCTAACTGTTAGCCTTCCCAGCCCCCAGCCCCTTCCCTCCACCCCATGCATCTTCTTACAGACCATTATGGTCACACATCTGTGTGTGAAATGTGCTCATTGTGACATTCCTCTGCTGCTCTGAGCTGTTGAGGCCTTTGTTAGGTAAAACACTGTTGTCAAGCCTAACAAGCAGGTCATGCAATTTGCTGGACACCGCAGCAGAGAATAGCCCTGCTATGAATTGCTTCGGCATCTAACAATGCTCGGGTTCAATATCGAAATACATAGGTATTTTTCTTCCCCCTTTGTTCAGCCCTGATACTTTCAATAATTTGGAGAAATACATATTTTGCATTTAAAAAAAGGAAAAGAAAAAAAAAAAAAGAAGAAGGGAAGAAAGGAGAAATGGGTTTGACATCACAGTGCACTGTTTGTTTTATCCTTTTGTTGTTAGATATTTTATGGGGGGGCATGGGGCGGGGGGAAGAGAGACTTTATCTGTCCTTTTGCGACCTAAATTCACTTTCTATGTGGCACTGAAGGCACAAAGAGGAGATGCATCGTGCCGTACCATATTCTACCAGATCATTTGGTCTGCTTCCAAAGCAGTTCAAATTAAGGCCACTTTAGGATAAGAGGCATTTGCGCAAGATGGCAACAACAGAAAACGTCCCTTTGAGGCAGTGACTTTAAAAACAACTTCTTAAAGACCAGGTTCATTTAGCAGCAATCAAGGGAGCAAAAAAAAAAAACCATCGGATATGTTACTATGGCTGTTGAACAAAATTGTCTCTTCTTTTTTTCCCCCCCTCCCTCTCCACCCTATTCCACAACCTTCATCCCTTCCCCCTCCTCCCCAGAAGAAAAATCAACCACTAATGTGCAAGGGTTTGAATGCTATTTGTGGCAATCTGTCACTTTACATAGTGTTCCGCCCTGATGTGAAAG
>VZTU01028979.1:0-36131 GCA_013400835.1 Zapornia atra
GACGGAAACTTAAAGGAGGGAAGCTGGTAAATCTGTAACTGACTTTGTCAATACCTGTGCCTGATATCTAATTACCAGAACATTTGGTGCTAGGCTGTGCTTGCATGTTAGTTGGTATTGGCCTGCAACGTACTATGGTATGCACAGAACTTTTTCTAAAGTCTTACCTTAACAATGCAAGGAGGGGAAGCATCTCCTTGCCTGGGTAGGACACAGTATATACTCCTTTTTTTTTTTTTCTGAATGGTGATGGTGTAAATTAAATTCAGAGTGTGCATGTAACGTTTTGTTGCTAGGCATATGTTCTTGCCTTTTGAGTCCTTAGTTCAATTTGAATTATCAGGCCTACAGCCTTCACCCCTAGATACTGGGTTAAATAACAAAGTTGAATATTTTTCCTAAAACCTCTTTCTGCAGAAAGAGCAGCCTTAGAAACATAAATAATTCCATGTATGTATATGAACAAAATACATATGCCTGCAGAACTTAGTGCCATGAAAGTTCAGTGAGCTATGTTTCCAGTAACTTCATTAGAACTAGGTTTAAAAGAAGCATTACTTTACTATTTCTGGAAAATACTGTTGTGTAGGAATCCAGCAAGCGTTCATTAAACCAGTTTCTGTTCTGCTTCTTTAAGCACAGAACCTCTTAAACCTAATGCTTTTGTACTGCTGAAGAGTATATAGGGAATAGGGTGTCTTCTGAAATAACTTTATGGCTTTTTAATTTTTGTATTTTCTTCAGTCATATGTCTTAAATTCTTTAAGAATTTTGTACCTTAAATAATGCCTAGTTTTTAATCCTGCTTTTTTCCCTCCCAATAGTTTATACAACCATATCCAGCTCTCTAGTAATTTAATGCCTGGTTGTGACTACTCGCTCTTTAAGGTATGCTTGCTAACCTTTTTTTCTTCAGTTATGGATGTTGATGGTTTCCTGACTAAGCAAGACACTGTCAAAATATTTCACTTTGGATATTTAGTAAAGTGTTGGGAATGTCCTAAAGGTGTTACTTTTTTAGGAAGTCCCAAACACATGCCCTCTGAAAACCAGGATGTCACTAGTCTAAAAATGCAAGTACTTGCTTTAACACAGTACATTTTAATCTGTTGCCACGTTTGTCTTCATTCTGTGCTTGAGATGCTTGTGTAAATAACTCTTAATTTCTATAACATGAAAGATTTTCCAGCTCTGTCATTTGGTGTGACATGAAGAGTTAAAATGTCCCAGTTCTGTGAGAGGCTGCAATGTTCTCCAGTATTCCTAATGAGCATTACTAGCCTGATCCACAGTGCACCTATAATTTCTACACCACAAATTATCTGCTGTATTACTCATGCGTGAAACAGAAAATTGTACCCAGTACTGACACTTAGAGCATGCTGAGGAAGTAATTCAGACTAGTGAATAGAAATGCTGATGAGAGAGTGTATGTGAAATCCTGCCTTGGCTGGAGTGGAGATCTGAACTGGAACTCTAAATTAAATCCTAACCTCTCCAAAGTGCTTCTAACATACACCTTCCTTTCTGGTTTCAATATCTAAAAAATCCCCTCTGTACTAGTGCCTGGTTCCTCCTTTGCTTATTAAAAATAGCTGCTGGGACCCCTCAGTGGACTGTGTACCTAGTTTGTAAACCATAGCAGCTTTAGGTAGGGAGGAGGTGGTGATGCTTGACTTTGGGAAGGTTACAATACTTTAGATGACGAAGAAACCTTGGTTTTTTTGTGTGAATCCTAAATTTGTATTTAAATAAGCGTATCTGTTCTGTGTTTGCATGTCATCAGTCAGCAATAATTTACTAAGATGCGTGGAACAGGTACAGAATTGGCAACTGTTGTGGGCCTCTATGCAATCTCTTGCTGCTGTCCTTCAGTTTTGACCTCGTAAGAGTGCCTCTTAAAAGTGATGAAGTAGTTTGAGCTCTGCAGCTGCCAGTGAGGGTGTTAAATTTAAAGTGAGCTGACACCACTCCATCCTGCATGTTGAACACTTAATTAGTTTTCAGCCAAAGTTCTGTAGTGTGGCTCTCCTAAGAGATGTTTCTTAACCAAATTTCTGTCTAGACAGTTACCTGCTTTTTTCAGTGACTGATTTCCTGAAGTGTGTAGCTGGTGGATGTGGGAGTGGCAGCTGGCTGCTCTGCTGGATCAATGCATCCAGAGTTATTTAATTCAGTGCAAGGCCACGGGTAAAGCATGAATCAGAGTGCAGCTTGCTTCTAAATGGTGTGTTGATTTTTGTGGACCTGGCAATTAAAACCCTCTTATTCTCACTTTATGCATGGAGGAAGTCATTGAGAGAGACTGCCAAGGGTGTCTGTTTCAGTGAAGTTATCTTTATGCATAAGTGAAGCACTTGGCCAATGTTACAACAAGTCCAAGACTTAAAATAAGGACTCAGAATGTAGCTGCTAATTTTGTCTGGTTTCATACAGGGCAAAGTGAATGTTTGGCTTTCCCCATTCCCACAGTTTTTTATGTAATGTTGTGTAGCCAAGACTTCTGCCAGGGCTAACTTTCTTCTGTAGAAAGAAAAAAATTTGTTAGCAAAAATGCCTTTTTTAAGCTGTTTTGGAGCTTTGGTGTTGGTATGAGACAGTACTTCTGGACAGGTATGTATCCTAAACTAGACACTTTTTTCTTCAGTTGCTATTTCAGTTATCACTGGCCTTAGGGTTATTCTTTAGGAAAAATAAAGGTGAAGTCTGATTTCCCTTCTGGCTGTTCTTTGCAGGATGGGATCGAACCCATGTGGGAAGATGAAAAAAACAAGCGAGGAGGACGATGGCTAATTACACTAAACAAGCAGCAGAGACGAAGTGACCTTGATCGCTTCTGGCTAGAGACAGTAAGCACTATGGCCTTACAAGTAGCAGCTGAAGAGTCCTGCATTTGCATTATTTTAGCTGGTTTGTTCTTTCCCTGTGTCACACTAGGCTCTTAACTTCATGGCAGCGCAGTGCCCTGTAAGTTTTTATTGACAGGTTGATTTGAAACATGAGTTTTCAATAGAGATGCTTGGTGTAGTTACATACTGTTGCATACTGTCTTGAGATGGGCAGCAGTAGTGGTAATTCTACAGGACAGGTTACAGTGGTGGTAATTCTAGAGGGCAGGTTAACCTTTTTGCGTGGAACGTACAGAACAGCTGTCGAGCTGTGAGGAAAACAACACTTTGCCTTGAATGTGACTCCCAAATTTCACCGCTCAAATGTAGCGATTAGTTTTACAAATACTCTTACAAGTGAAGGGTTTTCAGGTTTAGTCTTGCTGAAACAAGGGAGTTTCAGGTTTATTTTTGATGTTTCTGTACTCACCTTAACAGTAGGATAGGCAAGTAGTAGCACAGTCTTCCTGTGTGCTGTAAAAGTACTTTTTTCCATTGCTGTTACCTTTGTGGAATAGATTGTTTGAATGGAAATACACTTCAAGATATGTGGGTTGTAGTAACTGTTGTAGAAAAGGATACAACTGCATTGTCTAGAAAGTGACTTAAATAGCCTAAAAGTCTAGTGTGATGTGGGTTTTAGGGGTGTGGATTGCAGGTAGTACAGTGCAAAGCAATCATCAAATCTCTGATCTTTTCTATCTGCTTCTGTAAGAGACACTGTTGCATCCCTTTGAAAGGGAGAAATGGCCTTTGGGATCAGAGCAGCAGTGTCCAAACGCCCAGATGATTAGGATCGCTATAGTTACTGTAGTAGTGATTTGAAGAAAGGATGGTGAGCACTGTACGACTAGGCGGTATGATGCCACATGAGTAAATGTCTTGCTCTGTGATTTTGACTTCTCCCCCAAAGGCCTGTATGAGGCTGCCTGACTCTTAGTAACCATTACATCTGGATTAATAACCATTACCTATTGATTTGGAACATACAGATGGTTTACATAGACTTGAGGCTAGAGAACTCTCTGTTTAGCCAGAAGCAGTGGCACAAGCCTGAACACCCAGGTGACTGGGATGTGCTCTAAAATACAAATCAAAGCCACTTCCTTTATCATTCCCTTTTGGAACAAAACGTTACTATAATCTAATGATCTTTACCATTCTTTACTGTAAACTAAACTGCATTTAGGAAGCCCTAAATTCCCCACACCCCTGTTGTGCAGCATTCATGAAGAATGTACTTGACTGTAGTGCTTATTGAGCATATCAGTTGCCTTTGCAGGTGTATGTACTAAGGCTGTTGATGGATATTTTTAATGTTTTGTGTGTGGTTTAACTTCGACATTTGTGGCTTTCATTACTCAGCATGTGCATCCTGCAATTGGGTGTAACACTTAAAGTATGAGTAGTTATACCTGGTTTATTTAGTGACATACTTTGTCCTTTTTATATTTCCTTCCTGAAGTCAGCCCTTGCTGCTCTTGTGGGTACTGAAAGACCTGCTCTGTTCAAAAAAATTGCTTGTGTGTTAGATTTCCAAATGTTCTAAGTGGTTCTGGAAAATTAGTATAATGGCAGTGTATTTAACATACTGTGCAAGCAAGCATCCATCTGGAGACTTAATACTTCAGTGTGCAAAAGGATTTTTAATGCAGCATGGACTAGATCCATCTCAACTACAAGAATTTTTCAGTTTTGTATGTCTACAAATTGCTTGTTTTAAAAGTTTCAGGTTTTAAAAATCCCTTTCACAGTTAGCATATTGTACAGGGATGTGACCTAGCTGAAGCTGATGTTCCTGAAGTGTACCATCTGTGCCCAATTCCAAGCTTCATCCAAAATGTGGGGGGAGGATCTTAGATTGCTTGTATACTTTTATTGTTACACTTGCATTATACACCGTTCAGGATGACTAATTCTCAATTTAAAGTCAGTGGGAGCTCTGAAGCTTCCTGGGTGTGCTGATAGGGAGTAACACTTTACTAGATAGCACTTTTCATCGAAGTTGCAGTCTGATTTGCCTCCACATTGATTCACTTCAGAATTGAAGTTGGACTTTACATAGTGGACATTGCCCAAATAGTTCTTCACAGGTTCTTCCCAGGTAACAAATGTGTAAACACTTAAATGTTCATATCTGTCTGCCTGTGTTAAACATACTTTATAAAGAAGAATATATTCCTTTAGTTCTTACCTGGGTTTGGAGTGGCGGGATGGGGCAGGAGGCAACACTACGTAAATGATCATGCGTCAGACCTCGAAGCTACTGGGGGACAGTGGGAGAGACAGGAATACTCAAAATAGGAGAGAGATACCTTACAGCAACTGAGTTTATGCTCACTTGTTAACATTTGGAACTTCAACAAGATACCGCAATAAACAGAAAATGATTGTTGTACGGTAAGCGCCTGCAAGCAGTAAAACGTGATACTCCTCAAGTCTTGTGCACAGAGTGGTTGCCTTTGGAGCAGGATTCTGACTTCGAACTGCCACTTTTAATGGTTCATTTTTGTTTTGTAGCTGCTGTGCCTTATTGGGGAGTCGTTTGATGACTACAGTGATGATGTATGTGGTGCTGTTGTTAACGTTAGAACTAAGGGTGATAAAATAGCAATATGGACAACTGAATGTGAAAACAGGGATGCTGTTACACATATAGGGTAAGTAACATGGTTGGGGTCTTGAATATATGAAGTATAACAATGCATTTAAAGCAGCTAACTTGGTAGGTGTCACCTGTGCAGAGCAATCCCGAGTTCAAGTAACTCAGTGCCAAATTATTTGCGTTACTGAGTATGGGATTTTTTGTATGGGCTTATGTTAACAACTTCCTCCCACTGCTGCACTACCTTCACTGTATCTAGAAATAATGAAGAATTAAACACAAATCTAAGTACAGGTATTTCATTTCACAGTGAGGCATTGTAATCACTACTGTAGTATGCTGGTTTGTAAAGGTGGGTTGCCAGTAACAGAAGAGCACTGATAGAGAAGACTTTTCTCAGGAAAGCAATGCTTGCAAGCAAGAGAAGAAAGGCATTGTAAATCTACAGCTCACGAGGCTGTCCTTATATTTGATGAAAGCTGGACAGTGACGTGCTGTGAAGCTCTACCGGTATCTTCCTACGATCTTGTCTAAGTGCAAATCAAAACAACGCTGAGTTTCATGGAGTATTTGGCGTGTGTAATAGCATGTTGTAGTCTTCGTTCCAGGAAGTGACACTAGTCATCTCAGATTGTCATGAGCCTCTACTAAGGAGAATGTGTGTTGTGCTCTGCTGTTAGGAGGTATTGCTCAAGCCGTTGGATTCCTTACGCTGGTATTGATGCTTCAGAACTACTCCTGTTAGTCATGCACTAAAGGCCACTTAACCTGTGCAAACCAATGAAAATATATATCTTCCCATCTTAGCGCATCTGTCTTAAGCAAGACTTCACTGTCAGGCATGCTAACTTGCTAAAATTTTTGACTTACTGGATGGCTCTCTTGACACGTTCCTCATTTGGGCCTTGATGAATCTGGTGGGGTTACCTTATAGTAACCATTTTGTTACACAGTTCAGACTTGTGAGGTGTTTAACAGCAGGCAGATAGAACTGTGGTATGCATCTTCTGCTAATAGAAAATAACCTTGCATCCAAGCCTACTTTTAGCATGACATGAACCACTAACTAAGGAGCTAAGATGACTCCATTAACTGTAAAAAAAGTTAAGATTTTTGCAAACTGGTTGGCACAATGTAAATTACATGGCACAAGGTAAATTACATTGACTGCCTGCTGTCACCTTGCTGTAACTACAGAGACAAAACATCAAACTTTTAAGTTAAAATTGGAATAAGCTGTGGTCCTGTAAACTGCTCTATGATGATTTGGGTGAGTTTTAAAAAACCCAACTTCACATAGTTAACAATCTGCAGCTCTGTGGTTCGGTCAGAGCTTGCAGCCTAGTGCCACTAGTGATTCACATCTCACTCATACGCTGTGTTCCTAAGCATGGAGTAAGGGGTACTGCTGCAGCTTAAGTCATAAAATAAAATCCAAGCTGATTTTTCTTAGAGCTCCTGTTGGGTAGCTGCCCTGACCAGTACTGTAGTGAATTGAGGGGGGGGCATGTGGAGAGGGGTGTGTTTTCTTACCAGTAGTTCAAGAAATTGTAGCAAGTCTGTGCAACCGAGATGTGTGTGGTCTTAAAAACTGGCTGTCTTACTTGGTTCAGGTGACTATCTCAGTAGTCCTGGAACTGTGGACCATGACTTCCCACATGTAGAAACAAGCCAGCTATGAGTATAGTTTGCTTCTATTAGTGATGCTAGCACAAATGCAGCAGAATCCCCGCTTTCTGCATTTGTACAGACCTGTTAGTTATTTTTTGGCAAGAGCTTGTCCTATTTTCTAAGGTAAGTCATTGTTCATACAGAGCTATAAGCTCATTTTAGATGGAGTAAGCTAGAAAAAGTCCTGTTTCAAGTCCTTTATTAATATTTTAGAAATTGTTTTTAAATAGACAACTATTTTTCATGGATTTGTCAGACCTTAAAGGCAGGTGTCCTGTTACTAATTCCTTCCCCAGGGCTTTGCTTAAACTGTTGTATTTCTTTTCTGCAGGAGAGTATACAAGGAAAGATTAGGACTTCCTCCAAAGATAGTGATTGGTTATCAGTCCCATGCAGACACAGCTACTAAGAGCGGCTCCACCACTAAAAATAGGTTTGTTGTTTAAGAAGACACCTTCTGAGTATTCTTTCATAGGAGACTGCGTCAAGCAATCGAGATTTGGGAGCTGAACCAAAGCCTCTTCAAAAGCAGAGTGGACTACATTTAAATTCGATTTCCATCTAAGTGTTGCTAAGATTTGTGAGAAGTCTCATTCGCCTTTGTCTTGTACTTATGTGTTCTTTTTTTTTCTCTTTTCTATTTTGGCTGAAGTAACCATTACCAATCGAGAGTTTAGTACACTTCACCCCTCAAATCCACACGTGTATTCCTGGCCCACTCTGTAACAGCTTGGTAGAAACATTACTATTACAAAAAAAAACCCCAAACCCAGACAACCTACACCCCATTTGTTTATCCACAGTATTCAGAAAAGAAGCTGCATTTCTGTACCTGCAGGAAATTACTCTGATTTACATTTGCATTGTATGCAGTAACATTTTGCTGGTTTGGAAAAAAAAGAGTATGGTGCATACAGTTTTCTAGCAATTTTTTTATACAGCATCATCATTGCTGTAACCTATGCTGATGGCTGCTAGATTAATTTATTTGTTTTCCCTATTTGGTAACATTAGTGATGTTTTGATTTCAGTTGTTTTTCTCATGTAACATTTGGTGAAGAATTTGGGAATATGACAAAGGTGGAATAAACATTAATTTTGTGCATTCTTTGGTAATTTTTTGGTTTTTTGTAACATCAAAGCTTTGCTACAAATTTATGCATTTCAGTCAAATCAGTGATCTGTTTGTGTGTTTTCCTAAACATAATTGTGGATCTTTTTTTAATGTAACACCATAATTTACATTCCTTACTAGAAATAGTTATGTCTGGTTTTGTATCTTATGCTGTATTTTAACACTTTGTATTACTTAGGTTATTTTGCTTTGGTTAAAATGGCTCAAGTAGAAAAGCGGTCCCATTCATATTAAGACAGTGTACAAAACTGTAAATAAAACGTGTACAGTGAATTGTCTTTTAGACAACTAGATTTGTCCTTTTATTTCTCCATCTATACAGCAAGTATTTGTACTTCTTGTGACAAGGCAGTCTCCACTGTGGCTTCTTTGGTAGTGTCTTCCAAGAGAGATAAAGTCTGGAGCTATAGTATGTTGAAACTTAATAAGTCTATTAGATAGCACCCTAAATCAAAGTGAAATGATATTGATGTGGCTGCTGTTTTTTTCTTAGTGGCTGGACTAATTGATCATGCTTTGCATTGTTTCTCTTTTGACTGGTTTATGCCAGCCAAGAAATTTGAAGGTTCATAGAAAGCTCTCTAGTTTCAGGTTGGAGCTACACTAAGAGGGATTCTACTTTAAGTATATAAATTGAAGTGCAAGTAAAGCATGTTAGAGCCATGGCTGCAAAATAAAAAGTGATGATCTAGATAGGCTGCTGGGGTGTGTGTGTGTGTGTTTCAGTGAAATGGATCTTTCATTGCCTTGAAAGCTGCTGTGGAAGCTGTCAGTTTGCTTGACTTGTCAGACTGGAGGAAGTTTTGAAGGCCACTGAGTTCTTGTTTTGAGCACAACATGAGAGGCTTTTGCTTTCCTCTCTTTAGGGAGCTTGAAGCAAAATCAGTCCTTTATTGTTAATTTCTTTTTTAGTGTGTGGTAAAGATCTTGCTAGGACTATATAGCCTGTTATAAGGCAAAAGCTTCGTGGGGGTTTTGATCTTTGATAACTCCTTTGATAACAGTTTAGCCACTGTGACCACAAACCTTCAGTTGAATCAGGCTCTTAAGCCAGACTGATTAAGGCACTGAAGTGTCACTGTGTGCAACAGCAGACTTGAACACTCTTTTGCACATTTTATAAGAAATGTGCATTGTGGTACCTAGTTGGTATATAGTCTCACATTGACTTCTGGAATACTCTTACATCTAATAGAAACACTTACAGTAGGTGTCTGTGTGGAATGATGCTGTGTAACCAGGTAGATGCTGGATGTGGAGAGCACTATTAGGCTGTCAGCCTGCTGGCTTCTGCTGGTGTAACTGGCTGCTGCCCTGGTTCCACAGGTGTGCGAAGCAAGTCAGGTTTAATAGGGCTGTTGATGATGGAATATAGTGGTCCCAGCCTATTTTCCAGCTTACTGCTGCAGCTAATCATCTTTGCAATTAAAGTAAGGTTTTTGAGCTAAATTTCTCTAAACTAGTCTTGTTCCTAATTGACAGCCTCGAGCTGGGTAGTGTTTATAAAGGTGTTGATATTTCTAAGTAAACCAGTAATGCTTGTATGCATGGGACAGTAAAGGTGAATTGGTTTTCCAAGAGGTGACATTATATTGTCTGCTTGTACATAATTTGGGAGCACTGGGGCAAGGCTCACCAAAATGTTCAGAAACGTAGGTAGTGCTGTCCTTGTGTAAGGAGTGTGAGATTAAACCAGGTGCTGTTGTGTATATAATGCTGGGTTTGTTACTGTTGGTTTCTATTTCACCACAAGACTGCCTGGGATATTGTTCAGGGTAGCAGCAATTTGTTCATCTAGAAAGGTGATTGGTGGCTTTTGGTACAGCCTCAGGTTTTTGAGCCTGAGCCTATTTAAGCAGCCAGCTGACTTGTTCTGTAACGTGGAAACTTACTCTTAAGTCGATTTGAGGCTCTTCGCTGCTCAAATGACAATTGCTGTGTTTCTAGAAGACTTGAGGGAAAACTAAATGACACACTTTATGAAATACATAACCTATGCCTTTAATGCATTGCTAGAAGCAGCAAGTGACCATGAACCTAGTTTTCTCCAACTTTCAAATCACTTTGTGCTGCAAACTAGTGTTCATCTCATTACAGTGGTGGCGTTTGTATTAGACTCTGGGAGAAAGCTGCGAGCTCCCCATTCTGTGTATTAATGAAACAGCCACAGGCTCAGAAGAGGAGAAAACAGCAAGTGTTTATCTAGCTTTGATTAAAAGTATCTGGTTTCCTTAAATTTCTAGTTAAATGGGTAGCTGCTGTCAATGTTTGGTTTTAGTAAGCCTGAGAAGACTAAAGAATAAATGTCTGAGGCATCTAATCTGGAGTGCTTTACATGGTATAGAACCAGCAGAGCAAGGAAAGAAAGTGACAAGTTTGCAGTGTTTGAAAAGGTGTAAGAACGTGCCAAAATACAGCCTGGGAAGAAAGGGGTAAAAAGTGATGAATATTTGTGAACTAGCAGCTTCTGGCTAAGTCTTGGGCTGTGCAATCATTTCATTGTCACTTTCTGTTTGTCCTGCTGCACTGTCACTCTCCTGTGTTTCAGGCTGTCTCTAGCTCAGGAAACGTAGTAGTTAATGTTAACTCAAATTCTGGGATCTTGGAGGAGTAGCTTGGACTGAGCTCAAAACTTCCATCCCACCTATGGGAATCTTTTCCTACAGAAATGTTTGGGAAAAATATTCTGGCCTCTGTGGGACCCTTACTAAAAGAAAAAAAAAAAAGTGTTGGGTTTCAGCCTGGTAAAGTGATGTGGATCTTCCCTTTGATATATGTGACCACCCTTGTTTCCAGGAAGCTTTACTTTCCAGTCAGGGCCTGATGGTTTTAAAACTAGGTTGTAAGAACATCCTGCACTGAAGTACTAAGCCAAATAGTTGCGTTTAATGGTTAAACTTGTAGAGTTCAGCCTGCCTAGCACTTAACTTGTAGATGACTTTGCCCTCTTCAGAGCAGCCAGTGATTTGCAAATGTGGGGTTGGATTTTTTTGTGTGTGAGTAGGTTTTAGTGAAGTCTTACAACAATTTTTTTTAATGAAGATTCTGTGCCTTTTCATGTTGGGCAAGAAACAGACAAATGAAGATGACATCGAAAGTAAAGAAATAGTTTCTACCTGTTTCACTTTGAGACATTTCCTACCTGTCTGTCCACACTAGAGTGGGTGAGCAGGCGTGCAGAGCGTGTCAGCAGGAGCGTGCAGCCAGTCCTATGGCACGCACCCGCCGTCCTTGCCCCAAAGCTCTGGAAGCGGGGGGGTGTGGAAGGCTTTCCATTTTCATCTCTTTGCAGGACACTTGTCACTGCAGCTGCTTGAGCGTTGTGTCTCTTAGTTTTGTATTCCAGTGGAATTTGTTTTCAGGCATCCAGCTCTGGTGCTGCAGCAAAGCCTTTAATAAGCACTTAAATTCCTTCCGCTGTGATGAAAACCACAGTTACTTCTGCCGGTGGCTGCCAGGCACTTTCCCCAACGACGATGGGATGCCCCACCAGCCTTCCTATTTTGAAATGAAGCACGTTCCAGTGTCCAGAGCTAGATGTGAATTGTGGCTGAGCACATGATGACTGCTATGCTTCCTAGCATTAACTTGTGTTGTGTGATGCCTTAAATGTAAAAACATCCTCGCTTGAAGTCAGTCTGTTGGTTTGCCTGCTAACCAAACATATCTCTGGGGGGGTTTTTTATTTATTTTTTTTCCTTGCCCTGCTAGTACTGAGCCTGTGACAAGACTGGCTGTGAATTTGTGGGGGTTATGACTGCCTGGGCTTTTCCCATCTCTGTCTTTCTAAATCCTGATACTTTTCAAGCCTTATTAAAACACGTTTATTAAAGGGGGGAAATTGCATTGAGTCTGGTCAGTGCATTTTTGGTCACTGTGGTACCGTGCAGCGTTCCAGGTGTCGCTAAACCCAGATAAAGTTTGTGTGACTTCTTTGGCATAATAATCTGCTTATGGGATTTTCACTTTTTTATCTCTAGCCATGTAAGTATGATAATAGTGAAAATGATACTTGAAAGTACGTGTGTGAATATATCGTATATAAAGCAAAAATGACTCATCTATTTTTTCTATTTTTTTCAAAGTAGAAAACTGTTTTGTTACTTCTAAAAAGGTTTCTTTGTAATGAATTAGATTTTGCTTTCAGTAGGTAGTTGAGATCGATCTCCTTTCCTTATGTTGTGCCTATTAATGTTATCAAGGAGTTGGAGCCAGCCTCATAGGTAAGGTTTGGCATTCTTCGAAGCAGAGCTAGTTTTTAGCCTTACCTTGCTCCGTGTGTACAGGGTAGTTATCCTCGTGCATCTCACCCTGAGCCGTGCAAATCTGCATAACGTATAATGGGAAATTGGAAGGTACTACTCTTACTTCTGTAGCTTGAATGAAAATAAAGCTTCTGAGGAACTGATTGTCTCAGCTTCTTGACTCTGTGGGGTGAAGAGAAACATGAATCGAGGGTAAATGAGTTAAAGTACCTTTTTGAAATGTGCCTTTGCTTCAGTGTGGAGTTTGTGTGTCACTAGGGGTTCTGCGGCTTGCCTGCAGATCAGCCTTGTTCTAAACAAAGCTGGGGTAATGTGATCGCAGAATGGCCACTGACTGCTCTTCCCTTGCCTCCCCAGGAGGAAAAACTAGGCTAAATGTGTTTGTGTAGTGGTACCAGCTAGCAGTAACCTGCAATCAATCCAACTGGAGTTGTGGCACCCAGTTGATGATGAACAGGTGGAGAACAGTAACTTGAACATGCGGGAGGGGTTTTAGTCTGTTTCTGCTACTCGTTACAAGCTTTAAGGCCAGAATGAAACTCTCTCTGTACGTCTATCTCCCACAGCTCTACATTTGTATCCAAAAAATCTCCAGTGTTGAAAGTAGGTATTTTAATCTGCTGTAAACTGATTTCGCTACATGGCTTTAGTTCATCTCATGTTTGATATGGGACTGTTCCTGCGCTGTGAAGAGATGATGGCTACTGGCTTCCAGAGGTGGAGATGCTGCTTCAACCTTTACATGGACCTGGAAGATTCAGTCTTGAAGTCATTCCCTGAAGGCAAGGGAAAAGGATCTGCAAGCTGCCATGTGGGGACAGATGTGTTCCACACTGGTTAGGTAAAAAATAAAAAGCAGCAGAGGTGTGTCTTCCCTGCACACACAGACTGGGTGGGGTGAAGGGGGAGGGGAATGAAAAGTAGGACTGAGACTTGATTTTTCTCAGGCCATTAGGCTTATTCTAAGGTATTTTGGGAAGGAAAAAAGCGGGGAAGGCAAGATTCAAGCACTAACAGGTTTTGCTGAAAATCACTACAAGGTCAATTCCCTGTGTTGCAAGGAACTGATACTCCTTTAACTATTGCAAAAGTACCCCCAAATCCTCGATGTCCTCTTCTCCAAAGTTTGTGCATGTGACCTTGGGTCATACGGATTCATCTCATTTTCCCTTCATCAAATGGGATTTCCCGGTGTTTTGGAGCAGAGCGGTTGTAAGCTGCAGCAGCCCCGAGCTGTTCTGGATATGTAATGCAAGGGGAAAAAAGTGAAGAAGAATGACAAATTGGCCTTTCCCTAACAGTTTTGATGTTTTTTCCTTGGCTGTTGTTTCCTTGTAGATGCAGTGCTGCTTAGACATCCCTCTGCAGCTGCCCGACAGGTCTCCCCGTGGCAGGAGCAGTGGCCCTTGCTGAGGGGTACCCTGGCTGACACAGCAGCAGCTGGAGAACGGTCACGTTTTATAAGCTTCTGCTGTGGGTGCTACCTCTCAACTTCAGTAAACTCCAGGATTAAGAGAGGAGGTGCTCAGTTCTGCCCTGTGAGGTAATCTCCTCCAACTGCGCTTGTCTTGGAGTGTAAAAACATGCTCTGGTGTCTGGTGTGCCTGATGTTCCTGCAGTAACCCTGTCACTTGCATGGGTTTTAATACTAGAATACAATCCAGGATGAGTATTCCTGTGGCATTCTAGGTGTTCTGCGAGAACATGATTAATTCAGAACTCAACACAACCCCAGCAACCTTTCCTCATTAATGCTTTTGGAGGCTACACGGAGACATTCCTGAGGTGTTCCAATGTATATGCCATTGTTATAACGTAGGTGAGCATCAGCTAGAGCCTAGGTCTGCCCTCCCGCCCCTAAAGGAAGTGGTTACTGGAATTTGCAGCAGAACTAGTGTGTGTCAGGGAGGGAATTAAACGCTTGGACCCTGTGAGCTGCCTCCAGTGAGATCACTGGGGGCTGTCCTGTGCCCAGCTGCTACGCCTGGAGTTTGTATGGAGGTTTATACTGATACCTATGAGTATATTTCTGGCTTAAAAAGCATCGCTGCTTCTCCATGGTTTGAAGTGGTTTATTTTTGCCTGGTTTGTACCCGTTTCTGACTTCCCCTGTGCCATTGAGCTGTGCTCAGTAAGCGTATTGGCGATGCCGGAGCACTGAAGTGCTCGAATGGTTCTTGAGCGGCGTGTTGGTTGATGCGACTGTATGGAGGGTGGGCTGGCTGCCACCAGGCTTGGCTCACTTGGGAAGGACCAAAGAGGAGATTCCTGGCTGCCTCATCCTTCTATTTAGTTTTATTTTTTTCAAGACTGTGCTGTGAGATTAAATTGGAGAACATCTATAGTTACAGAAGCCTCTCAGTTGTTCCCCACGGAATATCTTCTGGGGGGTCCAACAGCAGAGAGGGGAGGAGCAGCGGCTTGGGAGAGTGTGCTAAAGGGCAGCAAAACTATTACTCAGCAGTGGCTGAGCTGCTGAGCAGTAGCATGTTTCCTGCTGGATCGAAGAGATCAACCCAAAAAACTAGTAAAATCTGTAGGTTTTGTCCTAAACTTTGTCATTCTTCCTTTGCATAGGTCTGAGCCCAAATACCTGGGAAGGCTGATGTTCCGTACCTGGCTCTGCAGGGTTCAGAGGCTGGTAGAAGCTGTGGTTTTGCTAGAGCAGCTGAAGAGCCGCTTGTGCGAGATGGGCAGCTGCACGGCGCGCTCTTGTGCAAGGGCAGCTCAGCACAGAGCGTGGGCTTGAGCCCTGGGCTTTCCCCAGCTGCCTTTGCTGTGTGCTCTCTCTTCAGGCTGTCTTTTGCTTAGCTAAAATACAGCTGCTGGGCTGTTAAGGAATGGAAAGTCCTGTGCTGGGTGTGAAGTTTCAGAACAGCTCAGGCACAGCACGTGTGAGCTGTTCCGTGCCTTGTCATGGCAGCATGGCATGGATGATTCATGCCAGAGGTTTGGTGCCAGGGTATTCAGCAAGCATCACCCTAATGTTAATTACAGTGAGGAAAAGTGCATTCATTAATGGTGGTGATGAAGATAAACTGAAGGTGGATGAGCCAAAGCATTTCCCTGGGCCTTGGGCAGATGCTGGACCTGAAATCAGACGTGATAGAGATTGAATGAGCTTTACAGCTCATCCTCAGTTGGCATCAAATCCGCCTGTTTTCCTGCAGCAGGCTGTGGATCACACACAAAAGTGTTTGAGAGCTTCACCAGGTGTGTGTATGGTTTCCAGGTATGCCCTGCAAAGGCTGAACAGCTGAGCCTGTTCCCACCCCCCTCCTGGCTGAAATGATGGGATGCTAATTCAAATACTTGTCATTTTCCAGGTGCTGGCCTCCTGCTATCACCTGCACTCAAGCACTAATAAGAGTAACATAGAAAAGTTCAGGGGGTAAACACACGTGGAGGTCGGCGTTCTGCACCACAGCAGCAGGCAGCACGTCCCACGGGAGACTCTGCTAACCAGCACAGGCGAAGCACGGTAGAACCGGCAGCCCTCTGCCTTTCCCCCACCGCGGGTACTGTGCTTCCCTGCCCTGTGTTTGGGACCACGTCAAACCTTCGCTGTGTGTTCCTGCAGAGTGGGTTGTACCTGCCCTAGCGAGGAGGGCTGACACGCTTGGAAAAATCAATAGACTCGAGCAGCAGGAGGCTGTGGTGTGAGGTGGCTTTTGGAGAGAGCCCTTTAGACAGCCTTTTTCCTTCTACCTGGCGGCATGAGAGCAGAAAATGGTGGCTATTGCAGAAAATGTTCTTGTATCTTGCCGTGGTCTGAAGAGGCAGGAAATGCCAGAGATCCAGCTGGTCTCTGTAGCTGTCCTCATTAGAAAGGCAACTCTTGGTAACTCTTACAACAAGACAGATGTTTTTGAAAGAATACTGGTTTTGTAACATCACTAAAAAGGGATATGCTTTGCTTTTTCTCTGTGTGCTTTAATCCAGGGCCTGTTTATTCTTTGGAGATGGTTTAAAAAAAAATACCCTCCTGAACACATGGGTTTCCTTACTGCTTGTAAAGCTACAAAAAAAGATACTTAATATTAGAGTGTTCATGCAGAAAGCTGCTTTTCAGACTCACTTGTGAGCCAGGAGCTCTCGGAGTGCCTGCTTTTGGCACATACTGTACTTCTTAGACATACTTCTTTTGAACTAGGGACTGATGGCAGAGGTGCCCTCCTATCTATTGATCTGGTCCAGATATTGACCTGACTGTGTGTACTGCTTCCAACAGACAGATGATTAGAAAACAGCTAAAGAGATGAAAGATCTGTGGTGTGAACTTTCCTCAAAGAAACCTTGTCAACTTCTGGCAAAAAAAGCCTGTACCTGGACCTTTGTGTTGAATAGCTACTGATTGATCTGTCTCTATTAATTGTGAGTCCCTTTTTGAATGAATTTATAGTATTGGTCTTAGATGTTCTCATGACAACTGAATTTCCAGCGTAGTGAGAAGCTGCTTCCATCTGTATCCTCCTCCGTAGTAGCTGCCTACAAACCACCCTGCCTGAGATTGAGCCTCCCCTTCCAGTTCAGCCTGGTGTCAGACATGCCAGAACCAACACTTCACAAAAGGAGGTGGAGATACCAACCTTTGCTTTAGATTTTAACTGTGCTCTCTACCAACCCTCTGTACAGCTGAGTTCGCATCTCCCCTTCTGTTGGGTTGTTCAGTTGCCGCGTGCTGGAAATCTGGTTAACCGCTTCATTTCTTCCACCTAGGGCAACGCACCCCGAACAGTCACAGTTTGTAGAAGTTCTTGCAACTTGGCAGACTGTGCCTTCAAGAAAGGAATTACAGAAGCAGAAAAAGCAGACTAAAAGCAGCAACTCTTCTTTTATAATTAGCAGCGCTTTTCCAAAACCAGTATCAGCTGCCCCCCTCCGAGTCCACCCTGCCTCAGAGGGGGCCAGGTTTGCTTCAAAAGCAAGCCTTCTTTTTTTAACGCTTGTCATAGTTGGATCATTAAGTCTGGGCTTCGCTTGCCAGAGCTGCCCATAGTTACTGTGAGCTCTTTGCTGCTCTGGTGCTGTGAGCCCGCTCTCCGTTAAAAAGGAGCCAATTCAGACGGTGTACACTTGCAAAGGAATCTGCTCTCCTCATAGCTGTTTTCCAGCAGCCCCATGGGTTCTTGAATGCTCCAGGCACCTTCTGACCTAACAAATGAAACGGCCATAAACAAAGCCAGGGTCGTTTCTTCACGCCAGGCGTTTTGCCATGGAAAATCAGCGCTGGCTGGCTCAACTCTGTGGTCAAACAGAAGAGGTACCGGGAGAGCGGTATCACGTAAACTCATTTTCCTCTGTGATAGTGAGGGAGCTTCAGATGTTCACCCTTCTTTGGGCTCTGCAGATGGGGAAATGCACCGACCTGACCAGCACACACTGGGTGGGGGGCAGGTTCATTTTGTAGCATCAGATGTGTTTCCCTGGGGGTGGCTCCCCCAGTGAGTATAGGGCTGTGTCCTTGTGCTGCTTCTTCCACAGTTCAAGTGCCCTCCCCCATTCAGGAAAAAAAAGAAGGTAGCTGCAGTAGCTCTTTTTAAAGCTGACCTTCAAAGGAATAAGCGATGTCAGCTGGGTCCTGTTTTGTCTACTTTGTGCTATATGAAGAAAGGCTGAAGTGAGGGAGATGTTTGAAGATGTCCTCATTATTATTTTTTTCCTTTTCTGCTTGCTCTTTATGTCACCAATGAAGATCCTGTCTGTCCTGGATGGCAGAATGGCAGACCTGGAAATGTAGCAACAGTGAGAATTCACAAGAGTTAAAAATTAGATCTGCTTAAGGGGAGGGGTATTTATTTTTTCTTTGATTGTTCCATAACAAATTAATTCATGATGAAGCTTGCAAAAGGAAGGAACTACTGTTACAGATAATATGTAAGAATCCCTGGCTTTCACAGATACTCATTTTACTTTTTAGGAAATCTGACCTGCTACTGGAGCCTGAATTTCAGGTACCTCATGCTTCCATTTTTGAATGAGTCTGTGTCTGCAGAGAAATAAAAGCCCAACCCTGGTGTAATTGCTACAACTCTCTTAGGTAGAACTGTTAATTCTTCTCTGCCAAGGAAATGTCTTACCAGACTTTGATGTATTGTGTTGCCTCCTGAGAAACTAAATTCCTTCCTAGACAAATTTAGTTGAAGATAGAAGTGGTTCCAGAACCAATTGTGCTTTATTTGTGCAGCAGTTTTACCAATAAGGGAAGTTTGATGACTGTCCCTCAGCTTGCCTCCATAAAATTAGCTTTCACATGTCTGTACTGTAACCGACTAATAAAATGTCTCATAAGCCTACAAAAATGCCAGCCATTCCATACAGTAGCTTCTTTAATATACACTTTATGTTTCAAAGTTAAGGGGGCTACAAATCTCTCAAGATGTGATAGAAGACAAACTCAAGTTAACAGAAAATTCCAGCTATAATCTCCTTTGGGGAAAAAAAAAAGTGTGAGTGTAAGAAGGTGAGATTTATAGATACACCCAGCTTGCATTTTATTTCAGTTCTCATATTTAAGGACCTGCATTTCTGTTATGGATCTTGATGTAACACGTAGGCTGCCTTTAGTGCCTCAGATAAAAGTTTCTTTAGAGATCTGTAATGTAGTGGTAAACCAGGGGCACGATTCGAAAGCTAAATGGGAGAGCTGGATGTGGCTGCTGCTGAGTCATGCTGACAGCTCAGCCTGGGCAGCTGTAATGAAGGTTCAAAGGGGAACCGGGTGGCTTTATTTTATGAGTGAGGAGGGCAGACGCTGCGGGTGCTACCCGTGCTCAGTTGTGCTTGTTGCTGAACCTGCTGTGCTGGCCTCTGAGCTGAAAGCACGGGAAAGGGTTTGCCTTTTAATCCTCAGGTTTCTGGTACTGGTAGTAGGGCTTTGGCTTTCGGACTCTGTGCATAACATCAAAACAGCTTGCACAGTTCCTCTGCTGCCAGGTATCACCAAGGGTGCAATCAAATTGTCATTGACTTCAGGGAATGTGCCCGAAGTGTATGGTTGCTGGTTGCTCTGTAATTCCCTAAATGTGATTAGGCATTCTTGCACTGGAGGCTGCTGTTGCAGCTGAGGGATGCTGGGAACACACCTAATATACTGCTTAAATTTGAGCGCACTGTGAAGTTTATTTTCTTGCAACCAGTCAGGTTAAAACTCTGTCATGCCCATGGAAAGCCAAGGGAAAAGGGATGTGAAATCACAAGGCAAAAGTGTTTTCTGGCCCAAGCAATTGTTTGTGATTGTCTGTCCCAGGGTGGCTGCCTGCAAACATACATCTGCTGTCGGAAATGCCTCCTTGAAAAGGTTACATAGCGACAGATGTTCCTTGTCCTTAGGTGGGTTTCCCCAAGGGTTGGGAGGAGGGGGGAGGGGGGCAGGGGGAGGATGTGCTTCCTGTCCTCTGGGTACGTGTTCATTTGAGGGGAAAAAAGAAGTTGCTAGTGTGTGACAGTTAATATGCTGTCCAGGATAGAGCTGTTTGCACTGCAGGTATCTGTCACGCTGTGCCATGCTAATCAGTCGGTTCAGCCTTGTTAAAATTACAGCTGGCTTGCTCCCTCACCTGCCTCCTGTGGGTTATCTCGCCTTAGATGTCAGCTAAGGTCAGGCCTTTCCTCACAAGCAAAGGCGAGGCCTGCTTTTACGGGTCCATTGGCTCCTGCTGGTGCGGGGCTGCACAGCAGGTAAGGCATCTGAGTGTGGCTGCTCTCAGTATTGTTTTCAGGTTTCAGTCCAGGTTTCAAACTCACCGG
The DNA here is from genome assembly GCA_013400835.1 of Zapornia atra. NCBI lineage: Eukaryota > Metazoa > Chordata > Aves > Gruiformes > Rallidae > Zapornia > Zapornia atra. The sequence goes on from VZTU01028979.1 coordinate 20,314, forward strand.
GCTGCCTGACACTGCTCTGGATATATTCACTGGATCTGAACTGAGCTTTATTTACTGTTAAGCTTGCTTTACCGTTCCAAGTAAGGGTTAGTCCCTTGCTAGAGCAGAACATGTGGTATTTGTCAGAAAGCGGCAGCTTTAGGGCTGCCAGACAACCTGAGCAGCCCTCTGCTCTGTGAACAATTTTGTGGGTCTGATAAAGTGGCTGCACTGGAGATGATGAGATGCTGATGTCTGCAGGGGAGCCAGGCTCTCTGTGGCAGACTAGTACTGCTCAGGCCTACAACTACCCTCAAAGAGAAGCACTTAGCAACTTATGAATGCTTATCCTGATGCTGATGATGGCACCTGTCTGCAGTTTTTTTGCTGCTGTATGTCATCAAGCCCCAGATGCTCGTTATTCTGTTCTCATCAGAATTGCTGCTTAGGTTTGCAAGCCCGCAAGAAACTCCCTGTGGCTCTCTGCAACGTAGTGAAGGACACCAAGCTCCTTCCAAGCCAATCTGGGTGATGCTTATCAAAGGCTTACTCATACAGACCTTGCCTGTGCTAAAAAAAGTGTCCACCCCTAGTATGAGGCATCAGGATGGAGTGCAGCTGGACCCATGGAGCTGCTGGTTCCATTAACTCTGTTCAATCTGTTTCAGAAACTGATGTTAAGCCTTACAGGATTAATAAAAGCTTTTTCATTTAGGGATTATATAGACTATGAGGTCACACTGGTGCGATTTTGCCAGTGCTCACACTATTTAAAAACTGGATTGTAGATCAAATTCTAAGGGACTCAAGTATCTTAAAACTGTCTTTCAGCCTAGCATGGGTGGGCCAAGTTTACCTGCTATGCATCTGATGAAAACCCAGAGAAGAGCAGAGCTCTGTTTTCTCATTATGACCACAGCAACAGAGAAGCCGTGGCTTTAGGGTAAACCTGTCAGGTTTCGCCACTGCAGGGAGGTACAGAGGACAACACCTTCATCTTCCATGCAAACCATACAAATAGAAAGCAAAGACAATAAAGCAGAAGAGGCTGAAGGGAGGATCTGGGTCTAAGGAGAAGACAGAGAGGCACTGCGTGTCCTGCAAATACTTGACGAAGCATGGGAAGAAAAAGAGCAAGGAAATCAGCGTGCAGGATTTGCTATTTTCTTTCTGGCTGTGTGGCCAGAGGGTCCAGAGTGGTCATGGTTGCAGATGAAGCTGCTACCTTCCTCTGTCTCCAGGGGCTGTGGGCAGCCTAGCAGCCTCCTTGCCTCCTTTCATTTCAGTGCAGCTCCACTCCTGACACCAAATTGTTTTACAAGATCTGCGGGTTCCTCTTGCCCACCCTTGCCATCCCCTGTGTAACTTTTGTGGGAGGAATGGATCAATTTTACTTGTCCTGTCTTTGATTTCTGCTGCCTTTATGTCCGTTTCAACTGAGGTGCGACTCGAGTGGTGGCAGCAGGGAGACTGCTTAGCTTCAAGGGCGGCTGCTGTTGCTCTGTGACCCAGAGAAGGTGGTGACTGCATTGAGGGCAATGGAAAATAGGTATGTGGGCGGAAGTCCTTACTCAAACAGTTAATACACCTAAAACATGAAGAAAAGAGGATTTGGTGTCAAAGTACATCTGTTGTGCCCGTGGTTTGATGCAGTCAGCATGACGTGTATCGGTAAACCTTTGCTCAAGCTGTTCCGGGCACTGAACTTGCTGGGATTTTTCAAATTTTCTTTTCTTTTGTTGTCCTGGCTGTGGCTGCTTGTGACGTTTGCTCCTTCTGACATGCAGGAATTATTTTTTTTCCAACGTGTGAGCGAGCCCACCTGACGGGAGCGTTGACAGCACACAGCTGACCACGCTGTGCCCAGAGCTTTAGTGCAGCCGAATTTCAACTCCTGGCTGCAATCGTAGTTTGAAAGAAAAAGGGATCAAACTGGACAGCTCTTGTCAAGTCCTCTGATTTGTGATTCCTAAAGAGATTCTCGTCCTAGTCTACTCCTCTGTACAGGGGAAAACACACCTACTTTTCCCTTTGTATTTAGAGAGCAGGCACAGATTAGGCTTGCAAAGCAATAATCAGCTTTCACTGGTTTAACGTTAACTAAAACAGCACCAGGTTTGTCGGGTTTTTTTTCTCTCAGCTGGTGGCAGTAGGACTGGGAAGGTGTGTGGAGGTGGCTCAGGCTTTGTGGAGGGGTGAATAAAGAAGTGACCTGTAGCAAGCTCTTTCCTTTGCCAGAGGTGTGGTGTGACACCCTGGATGAGTTTTCTGACTGCCAGGATGGCTGTACAGGAGAAGTGAAGTCTGGGCTGTGGTGGGAAGGAGGGTGAGAGGCATCATCCTGATCAGGATGGGAAAGCATATCCTAGAGCTGGTGTGGGGCCAGCAGCAGCAGCTGTCCTGTACCACTGCCCACCACCCTCAGCCTGTTCCCCTAAAGAAAATGTCTCACCCTTACCCCGTAAGCCCATGAAGAGGAAACATTATGTGACCCGACCATTTGCCAGGACAACTTACAGCTCTGTGCAACCGCGTGCATATCACTGCCCACGGGCTCCGTGTGCCAGCAGGACGCTGGAGCGTGAGCGTGCCCCCACATAGCTGCTCTGTGAGGCTGAGAACGTTTGACCTTGTTTTTCTCTCCTCTAATTAAGCTGGTTTATTTTGGATTTGTGTTTGGGTGTAGGAGGGTGTGGATGTTTTTTAACACGCCCACTATCTGGAACCCTGTAGTGTAACTTTAGAGTGTATCTCCAGGCTCGTGTCACACAGGATTTGGATTTGGTTTAGTGTATTATTTTTTTTGACAGAGTAGCAGCTCAAGTTTTCCCTTTCCCACTATTGAGTGGTTGGGCCAATGACCTCCTGAAATCACAACTCAGATCCAGGTTAAAACAACAATTATGTAATAGTTTACCATGTAGCACAGAGCTGGGCCTAGTGGGCTCAGTTTCTTCTCTTGGCCAAGATGGGAGATGTAATGTTAAGGCTAAAAACCTCCACAGGGTGTGGAAGGCCTGTCTGTGTGCAAACCATCTTTGAATCTCCTCTTAGCACTGAATAGTAGGTTATTTTCCTTTTCTAGCGTTAGGGGGAGCACAGCTGTTAAAAGAAAGAGATTACATGGTAAAAAAAAAAAAAAAAAGATGCAAACAGAAATAGGAGTTCCAAACCTTACGAGTGCAATTTAAACCCTGTCCCTATGTTATGGTCAGTTTATCATCCCTGTGTCACCAGTAACAAAGCTTCTGCAGATACATGATTGTAGGACCTTGCTCTCAGAAACATCAGGCGAAGAGGAGTGAGAACGGATGGTCTGATAATTTTTTGGTAACCTAGAAAGAAGCAAACATAACTGAGTAGCACGAGCAATCGTTGAAACCATGTTTGGTGTTCCAGAGGCCTTGTCAAAAACAGAGCTACAGTAGTCCTTCAGGAATGCTATTACACCGCTGGGACTGTCTCAGAGATGTTGTGTTGTGTAGACCATACTCTTTTGTTTTAGCTCCCAGTGGTATAACTGGTGATTGTGCCCAGGGTCTTGGCTACAGAGGAAAGTACTCTCTTGTTTGAAGCCCTTGCTCTGCAGATTGGTTTTCTTTCGTACTTTGGTAGGAACGTTGCCCAATAGGCTGTGTGGCAAAAACCTCTCCACCCCAGCCACGTAATCCCAAACCCCCTGTGGATTTGCACAGAGCTGGTATTTAACCTGTGTGCTCAAAGTTTCTAGGCCTTTGTAACTCCTCTGCCTGCACTGGCTTGTGCTTGCCTCCTCTGTTTATGAAAAGTACCTTATCGTTCAGTTCTCTTTAAACCCATAAGGATGCTTCCTGGCTGCTCTGTGGGCAAGGCTAGCAGAATCAGCCCCTGTGTGCATAAAAAATACCAGATAATGACATTTAGGCCAAATATTCTATCAAGGATATTTTACTTCACATATTTTTCCACAACTCCGCACATACTTTAATCATTGGAAGGGACAGGCTGATTCATTGTTTGGCTGATTCCCCTATACTGAGCACCTAAAAATAGGTGTTTGAAAGTTACATAATCTTGGAGCTAAGGCTGCTCTCTGCATGTTCTTTGGAAGCCAGAAATCCATGTTAGGGCTTGCTGCTTTGTGGGACAACAGAGTAGATAGTCTCAGAGCTGGCAATGATGTGTCAGACTGGGTTTTTGAAGAGACACCAAGAGGGAGCATGGTAGTTTGATTCAGCTAGTTCCAGGGATGTTAGCAGCTAGTTCTTGTTGGTGTCACTGGCTTGGTTCCATCAGGTTCACAGGAACATATCAGCATCCATGCCTCTCAAGCTAACCCATTCAATTTGTTAGTATTGCCAGAGGAGCGAAGAGACAAAATGATGAAGAAGAATGATTCCTTCCAAGGGAAGAGTCTGGGCTGCCCAAGCCAGGCATGTTGGGGGCAAGTAATGGTACCGCAAGCTGCAGGAAGGCTATCCACAGAGGGGGACAAATTGTAACTGGTGCATGTGGATCCTTCCTGGGTAGTATTACTCAAGGGGATGTTTCTATGAGACTTGTGGTGTTTGCAGTGCTTCCAGAGGTCAGAGAAGTGGGAGACAGCTGGAGAATGGCAAGAGAGTGAAGAATCCTGGGGAGGGTGAGAAAGTAGGCCAGAAAGGAAAAAAACCACCACCTTTGTAGCTCATCCTTAGAAGGGCTTGAAGGTGACACATACCCAGAGTGACAGTGCTGAAAAAGCTACAACACAGATCACCAGTGGGAAGAGATACTCCTCTTCCCCCCTCCTTTTTTTGTTTTTAATTTAGTTCCAAAGGCTGGCAAGCGCATGAGGCAAACCGTTATTTATGTAGCGGGGAAGAGACACGTATGAGGACATCTGTTTTAAGGAGCTGCTTCAAAAATAACCACAGGAGAGGAGTGTGTTTGCAGAGCGCAGCAGGCAACCTGCAGAGCAGTAGAAACTAAGACAGCAGCAGCGCTCTGCATGCAGACAGCCCCAAATGGCTACAGGACTGTGTGTGTTTGTACTGCCTGCCAAACCACCCCACCCGGACCCCAGCGGGTGTTTTACAAATGGGAGGAGGTGCTGTTTCCATATTTTCTGCCCAAGAACATGATTCCTTCTCTGCTGCACTCCATCCTGACTCCTCTTTTCTTAAGTCAGCAGCTTTTAAATTCCAGTTTCAGGTCTTTAAAAATGACCCCGTTTCAATGAATATCCAAAACGTATGGCAGAGGAATGCAGATTCGGATACTACTCTATCCCAAAAATGAGGCCTTGTTCACCTGGAGGAAAAACACCAAAAGGAAAAGCAGGCAGAGATTTTGGAGCAGGATGCTCATGTCTGCCGTTCTTCCCTAGCCTCTTACTGATTACTGAGTACAGGAACAGGCAGAAAACCCGGTTGCTGTTTTCCTGAGATGCTGTAAGAAAGTCCATTACAGCTTACCTGTTGCCTCAGCTTCCCACTGGGAAAACACAGCTTTTCTGCTCGTTTTCCTTCTAATGGCTGTGGTTTCACACAGCTCTGAAAGTGTTGTGGTGTAGGATTTAATGTGTGTATCAGGTGCCATCCATCAGTGATATGAGAGTGGCAAAGTCAGGTGGCATGAGGCAGCAGTCCCACCGGGAACATGATGCTGCAGGCACTGGGAAGTTTGTTTCTCCTGTTAGCCAGGTGAGAGAACATGTTTGGTAAAGAAAGATGAGCAGAATTGCTCAGAGGGAGATTCAACCATGGCCAGATGGTCCTTAGGACAGAACTTTGGCAAAACATTCATGATGAATCTGCATCCCTATCTACTTCCCAGTGTTTGGTAGGAGAATCAATGACAAACACAACTTCAAAGTAGGAACCAGATGTGTGTGTCCCCCTGCATTTTAGCTCTCCTCTATAGGTAGTAGAAACATTACACAAATAGAAGTGAGAGTTTGAGATATAGTAGCTGATATCACTCTAGTAGGAAACAGCTGTGTTTCTTTTCTACACTAGTGGCTGTCAGCAAGTAACACTGGCTGAGCTGACTTCGGATATCCCCTACCTCAAGGGAAGCATTATCCTCTGTATTCCCTCCAGGACCATTTTTTTTTCTGATGCAGAACAAATGTGTCTGCTAAAATCAGTTCATTCTGCAGCAACTATTTGGAGTGAAACTTTGTTTTCAGTAACAAAAATCCTCACAGCACAAAGCAATCACTTGGAGTTTTTCAGAATTAATGCCATGTTTACCTGGCAATGCCTGGTATAACCGTGGTGGCTGTACTTTGGCCGGTGTTTGGTAGCTGAGCTTCATGTGTATGTAAGCAGAGACTGGGGTGTGCTTTGGACAAAGTTTGGTATTTCGAAAGAGTTCAGGAGCAGTCAAAACAGCTCGGAGTAAAATGTAGCAATGGGGAATTTAATATCATGCTGTTACTCCATAGGTTAAGAAACAGCTCAATTGCTTGTCCCTGTGCAAGAGAGGTAGTATCTTTAATCTTGGTTGGTTAAGTAAAGTACTTTCAGCTATAGCTGGGCAAACAAATAACTGGCTTTATACTTTTACTGAGGTTCAATTCATGTTTAAATTAATGATGGGTTTATGTCCCACTGGAATACCCCTTCTCAGTGATGGAGCAAGTTGCCTTCTAGGCCCCACAGGACTCGAATCTCTGCTTTCAAGGAGACATGGGCTTCTAAGCACTGACATCGCTTTTGGAATGGGAGCTCTGGCATCTGAGGGACCTGGGGTTGTTTAGTCTGGCGAAAAGGAGGTTAAAGGGAAACCTAATTGCTCTCTACCACTACCTGAAAGGCAGTTGTGGAGAGGCAGGGGCTGACCTCTTCTCCCTAGTGACAAGCAACAGGACAAGGGGAAATGGTGTCAAGTTATGCCAGGGGACGTTTAGATTGGATATTAGGAAAAATTTCTTCATTGAGAGGGTTGTTAAGCATTGGAACAGGCTGCCTGGGAAAGTGGTGGAGTCTCCATCCCTGGACGTATTTAAAAGGCAGTTAGATGTGGTGCTGAGGGACATGGTTTAGTGGTGGATGGCAGGTTAGGGTGATGATTTCACTTGATGACCTAAAGGGTCCTTTCCAACCAAGACAATTCTACGATTCTAATTCTTCCATTACATTACATGTCATATAAATTTCACTGAGTGTTCTATTTCATAGGTATAGCATAAGTGTGACACAAATTTAACAGCTCATCACTCCAGCTGAGGTACAGCATAATAAAGTCGAGACATAGCAGCCACATGTTTTGGTCTGGTGAATTTGGTAACGTAAATTTTGTAAAACTTTTAGAAATGGACACTTACATCACTGATTTGGGGCAGAAATATCTGTCCTGAGCAAAATTAGCTTTCCTTGTCCAAAGAAAAATTATTTTACTCATGGTCAGTCTCTTCCAAAGGGGGAATAATTCTGGATTAAAAACGTCAACTTTCCTGATGGCTGCTGACTGCTACATTATGCAGAGCAAGGAGGCTAACTTCAAAGGGCAGATGTTCTCCTGCCTGAAAGCGGACAAGAGGAGTAGACAAAGTATGTATCTGTTTCTTGAAGATATCACTATGGTTATTTTTTTCCCTCCTTATCAGTCTCTCCTTTACATTTTCACATCCTTTATTTGTATTTACCAGGTCCATATTGTGTGTTTATAGATGTATTTGTACCCTTGAGTTCAAAAGAACCAAGAGGTGCGTTTTAAAACTAAAAATTACTGGAGTTGTTTTGCTGTTGCAACACTAGCGTTTTGTACTTGCCGCTTGCAGGAACAAGGGCCAGACACTGTCCCTGCCTCCAAGGTAGTACAATCTAAAATATCAAACCTGGAAGTCTCAGGGCACTTCAACAGCTTTGTGAGCGGCTGAAGATGTGCTGAACATGTAGCTAAAGATGGTGGCACATGAAACGGTAAGATTGAGATGAAGCTAGAAATAGGTCTGGGGTGGGATTTCTTTTCTGTTCCAAATATTGTCTCAGGTATCAGTCACTCAAATTCTCTCAAAGCACTGTGACAGCAAAAAGAGTTGATGATGAAATTAGTGTTGTAGAAGAGCAGGAAATGAACACCACCCATCCAAACTGTCAGGAAAAAATAGGTAGTGAAACACACAGGAACTGATTAGCCCTTCAAAGCACAGACTTCAGAAGTAAATGTTCAGCTCTACAAGAACACCAGTGTGTACTCTGTTGTCCTGCAGGAAGATTTCTGGTTTTGTTAGTATGATAGGACAGAGCAAGAGAGGCTTGGAAATTTCAACTTACTGGACTTAAAATCTAGTAAACTGTATTTTTCAGAAGTGCCTTCCTTTTAAGGTGCCTGAAGGGTAATATGTGCAAGTTATGTAGGAAGTGTAACTTTGCACTTGGAAATAGTTTAGAAACAAAGTCTAGGCCCAGTTTACCTGCTCTGTGGACTCTTCACAATACTGGAGTTCCCCAGTAAATAGAGGAACTGTGGGGCAAGAGACTTACCTACTGCTTCTTGGTCCTGTCACAAGTGGCATGCTATCACTGAGCACAAAGGGCTCTCTACCAAAGATGTAGGATTACCACAGGCATCATGTACTCCTCTCATGAAACTATAGGAAGTAAAGAGACCTAACTACACAGCAAGGCTTTGTAATTACTCTAGTACTGCTTTTTTATGCCTTTAGGGAATGCTTAAAATATATTTAATTTATAAATAATGTATTATTGTTCTTAAGCAGGTCTACCAATGTAAACTATACTGAACATTGCTGCGAAATACCTGTTGATGAGTTTTATTAAAAGTGCTGTGTTTGCTGTGGCACCTGTCTTGGTATAACATCTGAGAAATTACACGTGTCGATACCGAAGGCATAGGAAACTCTGGTATCTTTGATCCTGCTGTGTGGTACCTTGTCAGAGAGAGAGAGAGATAGAGAGAGAGATCTGGTTGTACTTCCCATTATCCTACTCTGGCTTCAGTGTGTAGTATAATAAATTAGATGCTTTATCATAATTCCATGGTGAGTCTGGTTTGCCCCTGGTGCGAATTGCAGAACGTTCCCTCCCGGTCCTTGTCTCGACTCATAAGCCTCTCGATACATATTTTCTCCCCTGTCCAGCTGAAAAGGGGAGTGACAGGGTGACTTTGGTGGGTATCTGACCTCTACCCAGGGTCAAACCACCACAGCAAGCATGTTCCTGACAGAAGTTAGGAGGTGGCTCCTTGCTGCTGGACTTCACTGCAGATCTGGGGCTTCCAGCAGGTGCTGACTCCCTTGAGCACCTCATCACTCTCACCAGAGGGTTTTGCATCAACTCTCTGCTATGAAGGCACATACAGAGTCCCTTCAGATCACCACATCTCTACAGCTGTTTGAATTTTAGAAAATAAAATTTTAAAAAATAGTCTTGCTTAGATTTAATCTGAGAGCTCCTTGGTGTTTCGCACTCATCCTCAGCAAGATTATTAAAAACCCTGACTGCACAGAGGTCTGGGGCCTGAACTACCAACCAGGCTGGCCAAACACCTACTCCACACCTTTAATTCAAGTCTTGAACAGACTATGTTTGAAAGCTTTGCAGAAAGCTGGGCTCTGAGACAAAGTGGTCTGCTAGCCTCCCCTCCCACCACTCTGACTGCAACTTTGATTTAAAGCCTACAACAACCAGATTTGTAGTCTTGCACTCTCTCATCCCACCTCCTGTTTCTCCTCCTTGACCTTCTGACAGGATTACAGATCTGTGTGGAAGGAGATGCCAAGCTGATTCCTCTTCATGTGGACAACTCTGATCCAGGATTCCAGGAAAAACATAAAGGTACACAGGGGAAGGATGGTAGAGGTTCGGGTGGCTCAGGGCTGAGTAAGGGAAACCCTTGAAACATATTAAAGCGTTACTTAAAATGGTGGGTTTGCAGTAAATCTCATCAACATTATAAACAGTGCAAATCCTCACTCTCCCAAGTGCTGTTACAAACACCATATGTTAAGCCCCTGAGGTTTGAAGCGAGGGTATCCTGTGTTATTTGATGAAGAATGGCTGAAAGCAAGTCAGAAGGCCTTGAAAAACCTCATGGACCTTAAGAACATCATATGCTGCTCCACCATAGGATAAACATGTTACCCTTTTGCACAGAGCATTGTCAAAAATTACACCGGAACCTGCAGCTGTACACAAGCAACGGTCTGCGTTTGGGAAGGGAACAGTTCCCACGTTAGCAGTGGTTGTCCAGTGCCATTAGCAGTACAAAGTTAGGAGAATAAATTTGGTGTACAGTAATGCCCATGTTCTCTCATTAAGGCCTGTCACTGTCCTGGGTGTGAAACGGTGGTGAAGCAGCACCTTATGGTGAATGCACTTGGGAGCCAGTTTTGGTGCAAGAGGGCAGTGTTTGGAACCACACCTGCAGCCCCTGTGTGATGGTGAGCTTTGGACCACATATCCCCAGCTATTCCCACTTTGCTGTTGTATGGACCTGTCAGGAGAATTAATAAGAAGCACTCTGTAAAAACCACTGCAGCAGGGGCTTGCTGAGGCACCGTGCCGTACCAACAGAGCTGTGCGCTGTACGCTGTACGCTTGCCCCAAGCAGCCCCACAGTGCAGCTACAGTCCCGGCTGCTCCTCTAGCTTTGACCACACAGCGCGAGGGAGGAAGCGTGCCACCACTCCCACCCCTTCCTCTCACAAGCAGCAGGGGTAGCAGCTCCTGGCTTGAGGTGCCTGGCACGGAAAACACCTCTTCTTCCTCCCACACAGAGAAAGAGCAGAGTGCATTTTTCTTCCCTGTGGTTTCACAGGTGTGTTTCTAGCACCAGTGGTCCACGTATCTCATTTTGCATATGTTTGCTCCGAAGGGACTCCTGGGGCTGCGTCTTCAATGTCTACCAGCTTAGACTGCTGCAAGACTGGCCTGGGCTCATCTTGAGCAAACCAGCTTGCAGACTGAAGCAGTAGAGCCTGCCTGAGTAGACTTTGCATCCACTATTGCCAGTACTTGGTAGTTCTCTTTAATTAATTTGCATCCTAGTTAGTAGTTCTCATCACCGTTGTTCCAAAGCTTGCTGAACGTAGGTGGGAACTGGAGTAAATACAACTTGTAGTCTCTTTATGTTGTCATTCTTACTTTAAAAACATATTAAATAATGGATCCTTGAACCAAAAGTACAGCACTTAGAGAAACGAAATCAAGGCTCAGACATACATTCTTTTGAGAAAGTAAAATCACATAATGCAATTGGTTACTTGTGGTGGTTTGACCCTGGCTGGAGGCCAGTTGCCCACCAAAGTCGGTCTATCACTCACCTGTTCAGCTGGACAGGGGAGAAAAATATATATTGAGAGGCTTAGGAGTCGAGACAAGGACAGGGAGAGATCATTCTGCAACTTGTGTCATGGGCAAACCAGACTCAACACAAAATAAAACCCCCCATCTAATTTATTACACTACAAACACAGAGTGAAACCAGAGTTGGAAAATGAGAAGTACAACTAGCTCTTAAAATGCCTTCCCCCACCCCTCCCTTCTTCACAGACTTACCTTTAGTCATTATTTCCCTCCCTTCTTCCCCCACTAGCCCAGATATCACAGATGGAGACGGGGATGGAGGTTTTGGTCAGTTCCTCATGAGTTGTTTTCCTTCTTAGTGGGGTTGGGATGGACGATGATGACACATTACTCACATCCTTCTCCTGCTCCAGAGTGGGGCCCCACACATGGGAGATAGTTCTCCACAAAGTTCTCCAACATGAGTTGGGGGCTTCAGCTCTTCACCAGCTGTTCCAGCGTGGGTCATGTCTATGGGGTGCAGTGATAAAATGATAGAATGGCTTCTGTCTCTCAGGTCCAGACTGCTCCAGCATGGTCCCCCGCAAAGTCACAGCAACCCTGCTCTGGTGTGGGCTACTCTCTCCACAGGTTGCAGGTCCTACCAGGAGCTTGCTCAAACATGAGTGTCTCACCTGGTCAGAGTGTCCTCCATATGTCTCCCCGCTGCTCCAGCGTGGGATCTCTCCACTGGTTGCAGGTGGGACCTCTGCTCCCCATCATCTTCCATGGGCTACGGGAGGACAAGCTGTTCCACCATGGTCTTCTCCAGGGGCTGCAGGGGAATCTCTCTCTCTCTGGCACCTAGAGCACCTCCTCCCTTCACTGATCCTGGTGTCTGCAAAGTTTCTTACATCTTCTCGCTCCTGTCTCTGGTGGCAAAAAGTGGCTGCTTGTGGGCTTTTATCCCTTAAATGTGATTCCCAGAGGCCCTGTGACCCTCGATGATGGGCTCGGCCTTGCTCAGCAGCAGGTCCGGCCTGGAGTCGGCTGGTGTTTTCTCTGTTGGGCCTAGGGAAAGCTTCTTGCAGAAGCCACTGCTGCTGCCCCCCTTCTCCACCAGAACCCCACCACACAAAACCACAACAGTTACTGGTGATTACTTGCTATCGCTTAGCTTCAGATACTGGCCTTCAACTCTGTTGATTTAGACATTCTCAGTGCCTTGTGAATCATCCTAACAACAAGGTCGTTGTTATCAAATTATGATGACGTGTGGTTGGTACTGCAGGAAGGTATTTTTATTCAGCATTGAAAGCAATGTTTCCTACTGAAAAAGCAGCTTGAACTCACCAGAAAGCCACTACCGAGTGTTAGCTGTTAACAGTAATTAGTCGGTACTAGCAGTTGTGGATTAATTGAAAAGGTTGGTGTTATTCTTGTTGGAAGCTGAAGGCATGTTCAGAGCTAGGACAGGGCGTTTAACTCCACCATGGCCAATACCATTTGTATCACCCTTTGAGTTTGGTCCTATGCAATTCTTATCTCAGAACGCTTTAACCCTAAAAACCACCCCCTCATCCATGGCAACTCATTTGCTAAGCAGAAAACAAAGTTTTTTCATGGTTACAAAACTATAAAATGAACAAAAAGAGCACTACAAGCTAGTATGATATTTAGATTGAAAAATATTCTGAGGTAGATAATACCTTCGACTCTATAAATAATCCTGTTGCATGTCAGAAAGCTCTACAGCTTCCCTATGGAAAAATACTGCTCTCCTATGAATTTCAACTCAAATGAAGTATCTAGGAAATAACTAGAGTTAGGAACACAGACACTGCACTTTTCTTTGACCACAACTCTCTATCTCACTAAATGTGGCACACGGTGAGCTTAGCAATGCAGTAACTCATGGAACCAGAGACTTCAATGTGCTGCTTGGCCATTTCATATCTCGAGTCGCTCAGGCTTGCATCTCTTTTTCTCTGGAAAATGTCAAAGAATTCATAGATCAAAAACCAGGACCTGACATAAAGAAGTGCTGGATCTAAGAAATGATTGAATTGAGGAATTGGGATGAGAGTTCTTAACTTGGTGGGAAGCATGAATTGAAGAGTCTGTAACTATCCCCCTTTTAAGACATGAACTTTTCAAACTTCCTGCACTTAACTAGTGTTAGACTTGGCCAGTCCGTGGTCAGAAGTGCGTTGATATCTGCATCTTAGGAAGCAGATTTAATCATTGGGATGGGACTTTTTCTCCAATGTCAGTCGTAAATCAAAGCAGTGCCTAGTGTTAGAAACCACCCCTGACTAGAAACGCTGCTTTGTCATTGAAATACTGCCCGTTAGTACTCCTGTGATTACTCAGATGAATTATAAACTAACAGAATTTGAATAACTGTCTTGCCATACTGCAAGGAAAGGTAGTATTGCTCTGGCTTAGTATTGCCTCAGGCTTTTGTGTCAAAACATCACACTGGAACTCAGCGTTTACTGGTAACTAACAGTGAATTTAAAGTGCTGTCAGAGTCATCTTGCACAGCTTCCAGACCTGGGTGGCCAAAGCATGTAAGAAACGATCTGCAAGAGATGGCACAAAGCCAAAGGAGGGGTTTTTTTTTTATCCCAGTTTGTTTAGGACAGGAGACAAAATGTGTTTGTAAACCAGAGAGGCTGCTGCAGGTGCAGGGGACTCTGTTCCAGCTGGCATTCTGAGAGATCAATTACCTACATCAAAGCTGTTCTGCTGCCTTTGCTGTCTGGTTGCTCATTTCTGAGGCTGCACAGGGACTGTACATACAAAGTGAATTAAAAAGAGCGGGGTTCTGTGCTCAATACCCTCTTCAAGTGAGCAGTCTAACCATTAACACCAGACATCCTAAGTTCTCCTTCAGCTGATGGGACAACGAGAAATGCTTTTGACTTTAAGATGGCGCTTGTCTATAGCACTATTCATGATTGGGAAAACAAGAGAAGTTGTATAATATGGTGCTGTAATTGACGTAGGTTGTATAGGTTGCATTTCTTTTTGTTGATTTGGAATGAATGAATGAATAGGTAAACTGTCCAAGATCGTTACTGCATTTCTCATAATAAATATTACTCTGCAATATTTTCCTGTTGCTTGTGAAGCATTACAATGCTAAAGGGTGCAAACACACAGGGTTAGTGAGGTGTTATGACACTAATGTTATGTTTGGACAGGTTGTCACCAATATTTGAAGCCGCTTGTAAAAACGGCACCTTAATATAATGCATTATTACCATACCCTTCTGTAAGTGGTGATATGCTTTTTATTCATTGGTACACAGCCTACGCATTGCTAATTATTCATCTTTTTCTACCCTCTTCCCATGGATGGTCTTGCAAAGATAGTGTTAACAATACTGTAACAATGGACACAGGGGTAACATTCAGGTGGTAAACTATAGGGTCATGGTTAAATTGTATAGATGCATTCTCATTTACTGGTAACATTGGTTATTTGAATGGATACACTTCAGCACATGCTTTTTCTTCTCAACATCTATCAGACCTGACAGCCAAGTACTTCCCATCCCTCAAAAAAGGCACATGAACAAGCTCCATAACCAACACAAAGCTATCTTGAACCAAAGACTTCCCTTTTCTATTTCAGACAACATCATACGTTTGAAGTGTGTTATCTTTCAACCTTGTAGAGATGGGAAATCTAATACAAAGCAGTCGTCCATATTTTAAAGTATTGCACTTATAGCAGAACCAGCAAATTCCAAAGGTGTGAAAAACTGAAACGATGATATTCTTCAGCAAGGAAATGCCATTAACGAGTGTGGACTCCAAATCTCAAACAGCATATGAATACAACTAAGCCATGTAACTTTACACTTGGCAGGTTCACTATAAATTCAGAGCATGCTGAAATGCAAACTGTCGAAAGCAGGGTAGGACAGTCCTTCATGTCTTCCTGTACATGCAGCGTATACGAGTTCGTGTGGGAGGTGATCTGAAGGCACCCATTCCAAACAACCTCCACGGTACAATTATGGTCCAGCTCCTTCTCAATACCGCCGCCGACCTAGCACCACACTGTTCTCCTGCCTTTTCCCCCATTCAGGCTACAGAGTGCAGCCGTCTGCTCCTTCACACCAGCCAGGCTGCGGTGATCCTCGCTGCTCGGCACTGGCCGGCCCGTGCCAACCCTGCCGTGGTGGTGGGGAGCCCCAGCCTGGCACCTCTGCCTTTTGCACAAGGCAGCGGGGGCTTTGCTGAGGGAGGCGTCTCAGGAAGACCAGACAGAACCTCGGCTCACGAACCTGTTGAATACCCTTGCTCCCCACGGGCACCCAACGTGAAACGAACCGCCTTTACCTCAGCGCTGGCAGGTGTGGCCCCTAACACCCACCCCACCAGCAGCGTCCCGCCAGTGGGGCTGCCCTGAACGGCCACTCCAACGGCCACCAGAGGCCCAACGGCCCCTTACGCAACCGAGACAAAGGCCAGCCACGAACCGCCATGGGAGCCTTCTCACAGCTGCCTCTTTTGCCAGACCCGAGGCGCAGCAAGCCATGCTCCCCGCCGCTAGGGTACGCCACGGCGGGGGTGAGATAGAAGAGGGGGGTCGGCATAATCGCCCCG
>VZTU01028980.1:0-15001 GCA_013400835.1 Zapornia atra
TTCTTGTTTCCCTCAGCTTTGCTAACGGATAATAATTTTATTATTAAATTATTATCTACGAGCAAATCCAATGGAATAGAAATAAAAGACAGAAAATTTTGCTTTCTAGAAAAACAAAATCTGAACTATAGTGTCAACCTTCAGCTCAGCGCTTTTGAATGACATTTTGCTACAACTACTGGATTTGTGAGAATATTTTCAAGGTCCTATCATTTGATAAGTATTTTTATTTATAGGAAAAGCAAGCTGTCTGCTATACCAAAGTATACATCAGTAAACCAGGGATGGTTTCATCTGGTATAAACATTCATTTACTTTCATGCTTCGACCTGTTGTGACAGAATCCTGTTGTATCACTTACAAAGGGATTAATAAATTTTTAAGCTTCATGGTTCACTCCCACAAAAAAATACCATAAGGTCAGTTTAATTTTTATGAACTTCAATGTATAAAAGATTACTTCTCTTAAATTGAAAAAAAAAAACCAAACCTAAAACCAGCAGAGCAAAACATAGTCTCCAGTGCAACATTTGCACACAGGGATTTGACCACTTTAATGGTGAAAAATACATTTGTACACCAAAAGTAATATTAACTTTCTAGAAAGAAATGTCTGAAAAAAATGCTGTTCAGCATAATCGAGCTTGCAGAACTTCACCCTAAAGAAAACTGCCCTCACGTTGGTCAAAAAAAGTACTTTCAAAACATCAGGTCAATACCAGGTCAAAGACTATCAAGCTATTTAATCTAGACATCTGTAATATATGAAGTCAAATTTTACATTGAAGGTAGCTAATCATTGGGACCGTATTATCATAATTAATCCTTAACCAGATAAATTAACTCACTGGTATGTTAAAAAAAAAATCAATCTTTTTCTGCAGGAGAAAAATGAATATAACCTCTCCTAGGAAATGTCCTAAATGTCTCCCTCAAAAAGTCATTAGCTGGAATCTGCAGTATATGGTAACTTAATGTCAGAAAAAGAGGTAACAGACGTTAACAGTCCCATAATGAGATGAAATGCAATTTAAACAGTAATCTCATTACCTAAAAATAAATAAACCTCTTCTGCTTTACCTTTTGGACTTAGCTTAGGACTATTTGTTTTATCTCCATTTAGGTTTCAACTTTAATCATATCTCAGAAGCTTTTACACAGAAGAACTGCAGCAGCAACTGGATTTGTCTACAATATTTGCCTGCTTGTAACTGTTTACTCTGAAATTTCTCATTTGCTGCCAACTAGAAGGCAATGTCCAAAGTCATAGAGCAGAGATAAGGATTTAAATCCCACTATCAAGAGAATCACATTGTCAGCAGAGAAGTTTGAACCATATTTAATTAAATATTTATTTACTTCCCATGCATTCATTTTTTTTTTTATACTAAGAGTAGGTTCAGGATATGTGTATAAACAAATGTTACATAAACCCTTTGTATCATTATATAATGTCATTCTAATACTATTATCTTCCAACTTGTAGGAATGCAGAATTTTTATTGGTGACTGTGTTTTCTTAAAGCACATTTATCTGAAAACAGATCTTATGTATGGAGATCTGCCTATATTCTTTAAAAAATGAGAAGGAAGGATAGAGGAAAAAGAAAATGCATATTCTCCTTCATGCAGGTAATCAATTAAATACTGATAATTAAAATCTGCAACAAGGCTGAGTTTACAAGGTATTTCCAAAAACAAAAGCAAACCCCTTAGCACTCCACAAGACATTTATGCACAAAATACTCTATAAACAGTCTTTCAAGGAAACCATATAAAACTCAGGCAAAGCCAGATTAACTCCAATTTCCCAAAAATCTCAGGTACAGAATATTTTCCCTCAAAGCTATTAATATGTTCCAGCCAGAAAAAAGGCTCACATTTACCAGGAGTTTTTCTCAATTATATTCTATATATACATTTCCACATTTGCAGGACACATTTGCAGCTTACTGTAGTTTCAAATCTGAATGATGAGAGAGAGTACCTTCAGAAATGGCCATCTTTGTCACACTTCACCCTGTCCCCATAGTTTTTTATATCAGAAAGACAACATTTTCTATGTTTAATAGCTATTAGCATGTCAAAGTTAACTTCTACATCTTGGAAGCTCTGCTGTTCTACTACATCACTCTACCATGTTTTAGTTATTCCTTGGCACCATTTTGTACAAGTACATTGCTTGGGACTTGATGAGTCATGTTCATAAAAATAAATAAGGAGTGACAACTAAAATAATAAGGAAAGACAGAATATTAGTATATGAAGAGCAATGCCACATTAGTAGAAATGGAGGGCATGGGTTTGGGGACACAGAACCCATAAGGTTCTCCCTTCTACACATGGGGAGGTGAGAGGGAACTTTGTTGGGTAGCAGCTTCAGGGAGGCACAGGAAGAAGACTTTGTAACATTTCATACATTGGGTAAACAGCATTCTATATATCATGTCATGTGTTTCTCTAAGATACGCATTTCTATTGCTATCGGGTATTACATTTAGTTACCCTAAGCTTGAATATGTTATTTAAATCAGATTTATGATAATTTCTAAAACTTTATAATCCATCTTTTCTTTAAATAAATCCATAAAGCCCTTCACATGCATTACTGAATGAGCCATTCTTTCTCTTGATGTATTTGAAGATATAAATTCCCCAAATGTTAAGAAATAGAGGAAAAACAAGAATTCAAGACTGACAATTTTGTAGTTGAGTATTCCAAAAGTATGCATGGAAATATACATGTGATGGTAATTTTCTTTTCTGAAATTAAATACTTATTACTGAAAACAAGCCTTTCCCTTCCTTTCAATTCTATCGGGATTTGTCTTCAGACAAGTTACATTTTTGACAAAAGAACTTATTGTAAAGATGTTGTTGTGACCTATCTTCTAATTAAGGCATTATGTCAAAGTTGAGCAGTGATCAGTTTTTAGACAGAATCAGAAACAGAAAAAAGTTTGAGGCATTCTGACCAACACCTAAGTAGCATTTAATCAACTCTGAATAATGCAAATCTGTTTTACTGTCAAAGTATTATAGGATTAAAATTGGTCAATTTTCATTTGACCTACACACAAAAAATTTATTCATGGAACATTTTTTAAGGTCCTTTCTACTACAGGATATAAAGATAATTATTCAATGGACATGCCTCATCTTTTTCATGTTTCATGGGCTGACCAGCTGAGATATCATTAATATGGAAAAAAAAAGGTGATCGGGACTCGTGTTACATGCCCATAAGCAATGCTTCTTTTGCTATTTTATGCAAAATATGATGAAAAGGGCAATAACTGAAAGAAAATATTTATCTTCATTTTCTGTTAGTCGTCAGACTGGTGCCTCTGTAAGTTAATACTTGTATCATCAACTGCAAAGCATGACACAGTCTCAAAGTTCAAAGCATTTGGTCACACTCTACCTTTTATATTGCCAAATATTTCTAAGACCCTTTAACTTTCTTCTTGAAAGTAATCAAATAACTACATAAGCATGAAAAGGTATTTCAAAAAAGCTTTAAATTATTTTTTCTCCTACTGCTAGCATATTTAGGGCAACAAACTTTTCCTATCCAGATGTATTATTTTAGCTAGGGTAAATCATGAAAGACTATACTACTTTCTTTTACAATCAAGTGATCTATCTGAATGACTATGGATAACGCGATTTGCTGCAGTCACCTTCTCATTCGTCATACTTTTGTACTTCTTAGCAACAAAAAAAAGGAGTTCTGGTTTTGGAAGCTACACTAGAATTGTACTTATGACCAACACTGTTTCTGCTTTGGCTTTCACCTCTGTCATGGGTTAGCCCCAGCCAGCAACTAAGTACGATGTGGCCACTTACTCACTCCTCCCACAGTGGTGGGAAGTAAAAGATAAAACTCAGGGTTTGGGACAAGGGCAGATTACTAGGACAGCAAAAGAAGAGGAAAGTAACAACAATGATACTAATAATACACAAAGCAGGTGATACACAATGCAACTTGCTCACTGCCTAGAACCCAATGCCCAGCCAGTCCCCAAGCAGCAATCCTCCTTTAAGGCCACCAGGAAAGGGCCCTGCTTTTCAGCAGCAAACTGAAGGGTGGTGGGAAATTAAATAATCCAGCCTTATTCTGCAACGTCCCCATTATTGCACAATCATTTCAAACACACTGACACTCCTAGCACTGAAAGACCTCCATGTCCCCTACACCTTATCCCCTTGAAGAACTTTACTGACCTGCCAGCTCTCCCAGGGGCAACAAAATTCAATTTTGCCTACACTGCTGAGAAGACTTAAGCTGACTCTGATATGAATAATAATAAGCAATGATCCCATTGGACTAAGCATTGTACAGAGACATAACAATGAGTTGGTCCCTGCCACAAAAGCTTACAAGCTAATTAATGAAAAAATAGGTTTAGTCATATCTGTAAAACAATGTAAAGATGTAAATGGGAGTCCCATGGTGAGTGGTTCAGCATTGTACAAAGTGCTGCAAAACTTTTAGTCCAAAAAGGCAGGACTTGGGTACATTCCTAAATTACCTTAAACATACTCTCCTAAAGCTATCTGGTGTCAGGAAGAAGGGAAACATGCGAAAGGGGCACTTCATAATTATAGATGTGTCTCTCTTGCAGTCTGGTCTTTATTCTAGTTAAGTCAAGTCTGTTCTTGCCTTAGCCTTGGAAATTTAGTGCTCACCTACCAGACCAGCATAATCACGGTGAAGTATTCCTCCTTTATGACATTTAGCAACTTAACAGTATGAAGAGAAGATAATCCAATACATCGCTATGTCTTCCCAGGACTACAAACAGGTAGAGGTGGTAATTCTAAGCTATTTGAACTGTACATTTTATCTGCTTGTTGTTACTATTATTAAGTTTCACTGTGCATAACTTAAGCACAAAGACCCAGTAAATTTACCTTACAGTCAAAAACCAATGTTGTATCTTTCCAGACCCAAAGAATCCAGCTTCCTCAACCCTTCCCCAATCCCAGCAACATTTTTTAATACTTTTTTAATGAAGTGTTCAGCAAATCTGCAGCAGCATGAAAACAAAGTATTAAATTCAATAAAATATAAGCAGCTCGAGGTGCTACAAGAAAAAGGATGTACTATGACACTTTAAATGGTGGCTTCCAGTCTGGGTGAAAATACCAGTTCCAGTGTTATTCCCAGTGGTAAGGTGTTTTAAGTACAGTGGCACAAAGCCTGTAGGATTCATTTGCAGAAGCCTCCACAAGTGTTTTCTCAAGGGTTTACACCTACCTGCCTGTGCGGTTTACAGTGTGGGAAATTCCCAGGGCCATACCTAGCGTCTCATTCTTTTTATTACAGATTCTGTATGGCTGCAGGCTCAAGAGTATCACTGCTATAAGTATCAGGAGGCCTGAGGAAAAAAGCTCCTTGAGTAAACCCCAGTAAAACTCTGTCTAGACAAGAGAAGCAAGGCACTTTGATTCACACAGTCCTGGGGTCCACGAGGAGGAGGAGTGAGACCCAACTGTGCGTTGAGATTTCTGCCTACAGATTTCTGCACACACAGAGCATCCCAAAGCAAGCTTTATGTGCTCTGCCAGCAGATTCCTTGTTAATTCTCATTAACTCTTAGTTTGGCCATCCCGTTGCCACTGAGACAGTCTCTCTTTTTTCATACAAACTTTAAAATAGTACTAAAATTTCAGACAAAGCAAACGGGCTTCCAGGGGAGGACATTAAAAATATCAGATAATGAAAATGCATGCAACTGAGATGGGATTGTATTAGATCAGTTTTGAACAGCAGTCTTCACAATGCAAAGCACACACAGTGACCACAACACTACTCACAGAGAAGATTTTCTGAAAAGAATGCATCTAAATTCAGAGAATGAAGCATGCCAGTCTATTATTTCTATCCAAAAAGGAACTACTGTTTTTAATTTTTTGCCTACATTAATTAGAAAGATAAATATATAAAAATAACTTAATGAAGAGGATGTTACTAGGAAAAAAAAAAGTCATTATTTGTGAACTAGTCAGTAAACTGGGATGTTCTTTGCACACCGTCCAGTCTTACCTTTTTTTTTTTTTCGACTAAATGCTTCACAAATCCAAACTGGAAAAACAGCAGACACAAGTAATTATAAACAATATAACGCTCACTAAAAGTAACAATTTTACAGAAAAATACAAACTAAATTACTTTACAGATTGTCCTGGTTCTGGCCAGGCCAGAGTTAACCTCCCCAAGCAGTCAGCACAAGTGAGCTGAGTTAGCAAAAAGAAATTAGAAAAATCACAGTATTAAACATATCCCAAAACTCTCCATTACCTTGCTGTCACTGGTCCGACAGATACCTAGTAGCATGCAGCATATTTCTAAAATCAGGCAGACTAGATCTCTGAATTTAGTGTCTATTTCACAGACATATGCCTTATAAAATTGAAAACGCTGTACTCTGCCTTCTATTTCTGAAATTTCTATTTATCCTCTAACAGCACATTTTTCGGTAATACGGAAACTCACAGATTTTAAGATTCTTATTTGACTATTTATCTTGTCCTGTTTATAGACTGAGCTAAATTTCAGCAGAATGCATAATGTACTACTAGAAACATATTCAGAAATATTTGGAGGAGGTGGTCCTTTAAACCTCTGGAAATTCCTCTGCTTCTTTATGTCTGGAGTCTTCTGAATTTGTTTTCTTTCCTCGAAATATTTTTGATTACTGAGACTGAATTGTTTAAAATTACTGTTATGGTGTAGAACAGTTTCTGTGTTTCCAAATACTTTTATCTTGTTTGTTTTCCAAAACTTTCAGGTTCTGTTCTATTAATTTTTCTCTGCCTGAATGCACAGCTAACTGCAACATAAATCATCTAAAGACACGGATTTATCACATCTGGAAGATTCTCTTCAGTACTTCCTACAAGATGAAACCTTTACCTTTTCATCCACCTGTATTTCACATTTCCCTATTTTATTTGGCACATTTAAACGAGATGCAAAATCTACTTTCTACTTAGTCATGAAATAACTGTGACAGGATATGACAGCTGTGCAAAATGGAGAAGACGACCTTTAAAAGGTTCACAAAACAGGATACTGGGACTCTGAGACACTGCTGCCACATGTACTGCCAAGCAAGAGTCGATTAATCAAGATACTGTGGCAGGAAAAATGTTTTCTCAAATTTGTGACACAGAGCTGAGGCGGGTTCGTCACCGGGCGCTGTTCAAGGAGCAGTGTTCAATCCCGTCCTTCAGCCCTGCACTGACACTGCTGCATTCTAGAACCTTGTGGCAAATCGCACAATTTCTGCGAACCCTGTTCTTCATCTGCAGAACAGAAATAGCAGCACTAACCTGTCTTGCCAGGTTATTATTATTCTTAACTCATTAATATCCACAAAATGCTGTGATCATCAAATGAAACATTATTTGTAAATGCAATTACTCTGGGATCCATGATAACGGATAAACAGGGGGAAAAAAATCAAAAGAGAGGAAAGAGCAGCTGTTTTGCCAATGCATCAGCTTTCTCCTGTTGCTCTCACCAGTCCTTCCTGCTCTAACCTCTCTGTTTTTCAGTTTTCCACCTAGGAAAAAAACTGCATCTACTTCATAAAGTTGGAAATATATTTGCAAATGAAATGGCATACGGTACTGTGCAAAGATAAAGCAGAAAGCTCCAAATAACTATTAAGTGCTAATGTGAAAGAGCATCCAACCACAGGCACTGCAACAGGATTTTAGTCTAAATAATATCGTAGCCAGGTGAAAAATAGGTGGCTTAGATCCAAAATCCTGGAAGGCTTTCTCAGTCTGGGACTTCAGGACTAGTAGCATAACAGCAGAAGCAGCTCTTTTGTATCCTACTGGCTCGTTTCAAAGAGCCCCTCACACCACAGATATTTAAGTAGAAAAAGTAGAAGTTGAAATGTGTGTTAAATATCAGAAAGTACGAAGACTGACATTTATCTGAAGGTATTTTTAATAATGGCCTCACATTTTCAGAAGGACTATTCTCAATAACACCTGCCTCCTCCTGTTATCTGGAGGAGGTATTTCTAAGACTCTAGTGTGAAATAGGAGAAAAAAGAAAAAAAAATTGAGTAAGCCTCTGTGTACTGCTAAAGAAAATGGTTTCTGAATTAAAACAAATCTGACATTCATTTCTAAAGCTTGCTCTGTCTAGATAGGTTTAAAATATAATCAGCTTTGCCAGTAAATAAGCAAGTAAACAACAGAGGAGGGCATGATAAGGAAAAGACCGAGTCAACACACGCCTTGGAAAATGAGAGCCTACAATTAACGAATAAGATAACACCAGGAGGCTTATCCCTGTTTCAGTCGCAGATGTGTCTATATGATTTATATGTGAAAAACAATATCAAAACAAACCAAATCAAAATAGTCTTCACATTTATGAGGCTGTGAGTTTGTACTTTTCTTCAGTTACACAGTGATAATTAAGAGAAGACATTTGAAACACCCACTTCAAAAACTGAACATACTTAATATAGGGTAAGATAACACAGAACTTAGTAAAGATGTCAGCTCAGTCTAAAATCATAATTACTGTGTACAACTTGCTCCTGAGGGGTTTTCCCAGTAGAAATAATTGCATTACTTCAAGTTCCTTTTATTAAAAAAAAAAAAATTACAGATAGGCATAACATGTAATTTTGCAAACAAATATAGTGGTTTTCTTTTATTTCCAGATTTTATATTTCCCTGACAAAATGCTGCAGACTGCAGGGAAAACAGTAGCATTCAGCTTGGAGTAAACTTTAACACTTTGGATCAGATTATATTTAAATTAAACAGCTGCACAATTAATGATAGAATAAGCAAACTTCCTAATTACCTGAAGTATAACTTTCATTTTTATGATCATGTTATCTGTAACCCACCAGCTGGACCACTATGTTTATTTCTGGCCGTCTTCTTACCCAAAAGAAAGTTTTGGTGATTCTGAAGAAATCAGAGCAGGTACAGATGGGTGACTAAGTGATATATTCAGACTGCAAACACAATAGAAGTTGTATGTTGTGGTTTTGCATTACTGGGCCTTCCACAGGACATATATCATCACCCCATAACTCTGATCAGTCATATAATTGTGGATGGAACAACGTATCTTTACAACAGGTCAATTAAAGGCAGTTATTTTCTAAGTTGGTTGTTCCAAGCATGTTGAATGTGCCCCACTACTTCAAACACGTACTGAATTTGTTCTCTCTCACTGGATACTCCTTCGCCTTTGGTCACAGGAGACCCGAGAGGTGACTTCCCCCCAGCCCATATATATACTCTCCATGAGTCGGAGTAATGTTGGGCACACTGTTCTTCAGACCCTTGAATGCTACAGTAATAAAACTAATAAAACATAGTAAGAGAGTAAAAATGGCATTTATGGTATTTATAGTTGTCTTATGTGTGCTGAAAACACCGGTTCCTTCAGTCAGTCTCTTCAGCTCTCTGTATCTCTCACTTGCATTAGGGTTGGCTTCATTTAAGTTTCAATTTCCCTATATTGGCAAAATCTGTTCTCAGGGTTAAAAGTATATGCTTACTTAGAGAGATGTGCAGTATCTAAAAAATCATGCCAACATTAAGAAAGGATAACAATAGAAAAAATAATTTTCTCATTTATCTGTTTACCACAGAGGCTCTTATCAAATGCCTCAAAAGCAACCTCAGTCTTTAGAGACACTTCCACAAAATTTATAGTCTAACAGTTACAAATTACATTTTATCAACTGGGGGGTATGGGAGAGGATTGGAAAAAACACTTTTACTTCAAAGACCCTATATATGGCTTTTCCCATACATTTGGCATTAGGGACAAAATATTATTCTCTTTTACTTTTAAATAAATCAGCATTTGCTCACAGCCTGGTAACTGACCATGGTCACATTTTTCCTTAGTAATATTTAAGCCCTCCAGCTCGCAAAAGACATTTTACTCCTCCTCTTTAAAGTAACAGGGCTGAAAGTGGAGTCAAAATGCAGCAGAAGTACTCACTGCATGCTCTGGTCGCTCTGCAAATAAAAAACTCCAAACTCTGTGTGCCATTAACATGTTAATAATCCAAGACAAAATTATACAGTGAAACTGTATTATTCATGTCTCTGAGTACATCCATCAGAAATTTACTGTGCAACAAAATGCAGTTAGCATGCCCTCTTCTATGCAACAGGATGTGATATTGTCAATCACCATGAAACTACTTGTAAAACAAAATTTCAAAGGGAACCTCACAACAGCACCTCAGGCTCAAACACCCTTAAGCTTATGAAGAAAAATTTCATCTTGAAGGTTTAATCCAATTGCTACTAGTGGGCTGAGCATGAAGAATGATCCAAATAAACCTCCATGTAGGAGGAGTTCACTTTTGGTTTTGAACTCCGGGCCTGTCTTCACAAATTTCACAAATCAGCTGTGAAAACAATTCCATTCACAGTGTGAAGATTTCTAAGCTATTCTATAACTCATTAAGTGTCTGTTAAAAGTCAAATCAATTATTTCCTCATAGACACCAAACAGGCTCTAACTGCATAATAAATAGAAGAAACACTACTTATTAAGTAACAAGTCTAATTATTTCCTGAGCAATCACATTCTCTTCCCCTTGGAAATATAATTTCCTTTGTTCTCCCAGCCTTCAGATTCCTCCCCACTCATTTTTTGCCTTCCTGACAAATTTATTTGTGGATTGCCATCTTGTTTGGCTGTAGAAAGCGAGTAAAAAAGGAGGACTTTCTCTCAATCAGCTTTTTTCAAGAACGAGTATTTACAGCCACACTTCATAGCTGGGGAAAACTCACTCTTTGTGTTTCATTTTCTGCCCAGGAACATGGTAGGGTCCCCATCGCTGGAGGTTTTCAAGATGCAATTGGGCAGGGTGCTCGATAATCTCATCTAAGCTCCCTTTTCCACAAAAGGGCTCCCACAAGGTCCCTTCCAACCTGGGCTATTATTTATAAGATTTCATATTTTGAATTAAGAGAATTTGTCTTCCTCCAAGCAGCAAGCCCCATGGCTTCTAAAGTGCATGCCAGCTCTATAAGAAAATTGAAAACAACCAGCTAATTGAAATGGTGATGGGGAAGGATGTATTATCTCTGGATGACCTCTACGCACAAGGCCACTGAGCCTATGTGGAGCCTCACTATTGTTCAGTAGAAGTTATTTGATAAAATGATGATGACAACTTTACTTTCTTTATCACAATCTTCCTCTCCTATTCCATCTTCTTTTTAATTTTGAGTATTCAGCACTATATTTTATTAAGCGTAACCTGATTACATGAAGACACTGTGATGATATTACTATTGACTAGGATATTAGAATAACCTTGAAAAACATAATTCTTTTATAACATTAAACAATCCTATTAATAACTTTGACCTCTGCTCCCTGCTGTCACTACCCTCCATGGACTCTGTGAAACAAAGCAGAAACTAAACAAGAATGATATAGTTAAGTGTCCATATATAGTTACAAAAATATAGAGATATTCAACATACACATATATCTAGATATGTACAAATGCATGTTCACCTACAGCTATGTACAGAATATATATATGCTGTTCGTCAGTCTCAAAGGTCAACCTCCACACAAAGGCTGACCATTCAAAGGTCAGCAAACTCCAGGCATTAAGCGTCAGGTGGTAATCGCTGTTGCTCACAACTGAAGAACACGTTGGATAGAAGAACAGAGAGGTTTCCTCACAGGTGGCAAGGAAAAATACTTACGCTCCCCTACGTGACCTATTCTGCCTTCAACAGCTACTGCATGAGCTAAATTGCTCACCAGACAGAAGCAGCATCACCTAAGACAGTGTGGCACCCTTGACATGAAGTCCCATTTTTGCATCTGAGCTACAGATTGCCCCCAGAAGGTCCAGCTGAGAGGTGTACAAGCACGCCCAACTCCACAGAAGCACAGTCCAGCTCTAACGCTTTTCCCCATAGTCATTGCATACACTTGAAGATTGTGCATAAAGTTGAAAAAGAAGTTTCAATGAGGAAGGCTGATTTAGCAGTGGAAGAGAAATAAAAAACATATGCGCCACAGAGATGAGCAAATAAATTGATTTCCCAGTCAGGCAGCTGAATAAAAAGAAGGTTAGAAGGTCTGTTGTTTTTAAAATAGTTTTTCTTTAGCCATAAGAAACTAACTAACTAACTAAAGTCTATTAGATCTTGGTCCCAGAACTCAGGAAATCTCAGAAACATCTCCATTTGATATGTCCACTGAGCTGGTTGAACAGGGAACAGATTCCAAATGTTCCTTCCACCTCTCTAAGCTGCTAGGCCAGAGGCTATTTGCAGATGTGGATCCTCTCAGCCATTATTTTGCATTTCTAATGTCACAACACCCCTTATCAGTTCTTTTTCTGGGAAGTACCCTTGCTCAGATCATAGCTGTTCAAGAAACTCCTGCAAAGTCTGTTCTCCCAGTCAGCTCCTTTGACCGTATTACCCTTTGAATCCCTCTACAAATTTTCTTCACAAGCACATCCATGTTTTTCACCTTCATTCACAAAATCCTTTACAGGCTCAGATTAAACCATGTATTTCAGTAATTTTGTATCAGTAAGTGTCCCTTCCTTAAAATATATCACAAATTCCAGTGTATTGTGTGTCCAAATGTGATAAGCTGTAATGAGAACAAAATAATAAATCATCACATTCCTAACCATTGTATTAAAATGATGCAGCAGTTAAAGAATTATGTACCGAATGGTGCAGACCATTGCTCTGCTGCACCAGTTTAAATCTGCAGTAACTCCAGTGAACTCACTGAGATTTACATTGCTCTTCTCAGGGACA
Organism: Zapornia atra; assembly: GCA_013400835.1. Taxonomy (NCBI): domain Eukaryota; kingdom Metazoa; phylum Chordata; class Aves; order Gruiformes; family Rallidae; genus Zapornia; species Zapornia atra. The sequence continues at coordinate 12,823 of VZTU01028980.1, forward strand.
AAATCTGACCCACAGACCTTTGTGAAGTATATTATGTCCTATGAGGCTTCATAAGTAGGACATAAATGAGGATTACATCACATTTTAATAGAAAGACTGTTCTTAGAAGTGAAGGATTTGGCACTTGGAAGGTGCTTGTCAAATGAGAAATAGGAGAGCAGGAGGAACTGAAGAATAGCAGCCTTGTGTCATGGGTAGTCTTAGGAAAGGCAGCCTTGAATAGAGTGCACTATAAAGAAAGAATATTGTTATGATTTCTGACAAGGATCTGGTTTGCTAAGTGATTCTTGAACTCCACAGGGGGACTTGTCTCTTCACCTTGATTTAAAAGAACGTACAAACAATACCACTTAAACTCAAAATATGCCCAGGCTGTCTTCTGATTTCACTGAAAGAATCTCAGAACCAAGCAAAACAGATGGTACTGAAGCCCTTTCCTTTAGCTATTACTGGCTGTACTTAGAACTCTGAAAAGAGTGCGAGAGGTTTTAAGAGGAAAAACAGACCTTATGTTTTCAATTTTTTTTTTTAATTGTCAGGTTTTATAAATAAAGAGAAAGCTATTAATCTGATTATTTTCTATGGTGTGTTGGTCCACTGTGGAGTCATAGAAGCTAACTGACAGTGTGAGATCTAAACCCTCCCTTTTCATTAATTTCAACAGGAGGAAAGGGCTTAGTACTTTGGATCAGTTCTCCATAACAAATAATGGACTCGAGTTTATTTATCAGTTTGATTAAAGCAGTTTCCCCACAGATCTGCAGTTTCTTATGTCAGTAGCAGAATTCTTTGATGCAGCTACAAGGCATGCTACGTCATACATAGCTCTCTCATTGCTGTCCTTTTCTAACAAGACAATGTTTTTTTCAACATTTCCTGCATTTTTATTTTCAAGAAGAAAAACAAAAGCCCTGCTTCATCACAAAAGCCCAATCCACTTCAATTGCTGAAGAAAAGCTTATAGTGGCAAGACACTCAGATTATTACAGAAAATTTCCAAAGTGGCAACAGAAATTAAAACAAACTGTTAAAAATACTTGTTATTATCTATTTTTCCAGGGGATAAAAAGGCAGAAAAGAGCACCAAGAAGGCTGAGATTGAAGGGAGCCTTTGTTACCATAGATACTGGGCAGGTGTGTCGTTTCCAACTATAAGCACACATTTGATAGGCTTCTGACTGCAAATGCACCTGAATAAAATAAGGAAGAGTTGTAAAAAGAAAAGAAAAAAAAAAGGAAAAAAGAAAAGAAAAGAAAAAAAAAAGAAGATAGAAAGACTGAGCTGTTTCACACCTCCAGCGTATCTCACAGTTTATGTGTTATCAAGTCTCTGAAATTTCCATCTAAACAAAGAAAGAGCAGATTTTTAGAATTTAGTGGGTTATGAGCTTTCAAATCTGTTCACCCTTAATTCCATTACTTTCACATAGATTTTTAATACCCAAATACTCATGGGTGGTATTTCTAGACATCTAAGTCTGTCTTTCAGACCTTTTTGTCTCGATGCGTGCAAGTTGAAAATATTAATTTTTCCTTGGAGATCTGTGAGAAAAACATGAGAGAAAAAATAGCTTATGGCAACAATTGTTGTCTAGAAAAGAGACAAAATGTTTAAAAATTCAATTTCTCAAAACTTCTAAATGTATGTTAGTGATGCACTTGCTAACACCTAGCAGCAGTAGCAACCTACACAAAATGATACAAAATTTGTTCAAATTGCCAGCCCCAACATCATATTCTTTAAATACAAAGAAAAATGTTAATGTAAAAGTTAAAGGTAGAAGTCAGCCTTCTTTAGATGTACATGTGATTATCTTTGGAAGACTATTAAAGTTGGTTTCATTAAATGGCTTCCACTATTCGTCTACAAAAACAACTGTATCAACTACATACACATCAAAAGAAAAAAATTCTAAAGAAGCAATGAACACTAAGTAAATCCCCCAGCCCCCTGCCCTCCATTCACTTTAATTGGGATAATATCAATTTCCTTGTAATCAAATTCAGTGGGGATAATATCTTGGAATATGAGCTGCTAAACAAAAAGTCCATCTGCCCACTAAATGCAAAAACTGGCATATTTGCGAGATTATTCCCCATGAATCTTACTTGTTACTTCCCAACAAACTGAAGATTGTATTACAACATTTTTCTAGAGGTTAAAAACTAAACAGAGGTA
>VZTU01028986.1:0-37887 GCA_013400835.1 Zapornia atra
GAACACTGCTGGTCACAGGCCTCTTCCCTTCCGCTTCACACCAGCCCTATTAAGTGTTTAATGAAAGAAAACAATGGAAGTATTTTTCTACAAATGCTTAAGAAAGGAGGGGATCAGCTCTGGAAGGGTCTTTACTCAATGAATTTTTCACTGCAACAATATAAAAATGGTAAATAGTAAGTTAAATACTGTAACGGCCACTAAGTGCAGATCGAGACCTAAGCACCAGTGCTATCCAAGTTCAAGGTGAGATAGAATTACAGGGTAAGCCTTGCAATTATAAAGAATATAAATAACAAAGGCACGTAAAGATGACATGAAACGTCAATGAATTTGAGAATTTTTCCTCCCACAAAAGCTTTGTGTTTGTCAAAACCAAACTAAATACCCTGCAGTAGCACTCCGAGCTAAGCTTGCTGTCAGCTCATACATCTCTGATGACATCAAGGGAATTGCCCCTTTGGTCAGAGAGGGCAGCACATGAGGAGAAATCGTAGCATGGAAAAGAGAAATTCAGCAAGGAAGCCCGGTGACTATAAAAATAAGGATAAGGGACAGCCCCTTGCATGACAGCATGCCAGGATTTAAATACTGTAGGTTTAAAGAAATATGTTTCTTTGAGAAATCACCACAAGAGCCAGGAACACTTTCTGAGGAGAGCAAAGATTTTCTGCAAAACTCTTTTTAGTTTTTGTCATTCTAAACCAAAACTTTGTGAGGCCTAGCCTAGATCTAGGTAGAAAAGGAAGGTTTAGATTAGATATTAGGGGGAAGTTGTTTACAGAGAGAGTGGTGAGGGGCTGGAACAGGCTGCCCAGGGAGGGGGGGGATGCCCTGTCCTTGGGGGGGTTCAAGGCCAGGTTGGATGGGGCCCTGGGCAACCTTGTGTAGCTCCAGGCCTGAGGTTGGTGGCCCTGCCTGTGGCAGGGGGGTTGGAGCTCTGTGATCCTTGGGGTCCCTTCCAACCCAGGCCATTCTATGATTCTATGAAAAGCAAAATATGTACTTGCAAGATGAACTGGAAAACACAAGGATGGAATGCAGTTGTTACAAGAGTTTTTCCTATTGTAAAATGTCACCCTCCAGTAAAAACCTTAGGAAGGAGAAAGCTTTCTGCCATTTAGAAATCCAAACTGAAGTAATCTTGCTCTAAGATCTACCAGTCAGTTCACACAGGTGGTGAAACACCCAGGGCAAAATAAACAGGGGAGAAGGGCCCAAAGGCAGAAAGTAAGCAGCAACAGAAGTGATTCAGTAACAAACAATCTTTGGTGTCTTTCTTTTTAAGAAAAGCAGTCTAAGGGCACTGTAGTGGGGATCTGATTAAGAGCCTCAAGTGTATTGGCAAGATCATCAATGCACTGGAGCAGGGATAAAGACAAGGTCTGAGAAAGACTGGAATTAAACATTAAGACTTTTTAAACTGGCAAGGCTGCCAACCTGAATGCAACCTATGCTCTGTAAACAGTCCAAAGACGACATGGGGACAGGCAGATATCAAGTGTGGTCCTTCACACCAAGGAGGATATTTGCTGCTACACGCTAGGCCAGCTGCAGCTATGGACAGACACAAGTTAATGCCTTGTTAATAATTAACATTGGAGTGCTAGTTTTGAAGGCACAGAATGGGCACATGCCACAGACATCACACCTCTAACACCTCTACAAGGAGAAAAATAGCACTGTATCCGAGGCTTCCTGAAGTGTTCTGTTGGGTATGGAGAATCACATGTAGTTTCTATACATTATTCCATACAGTTAACTCATTTATAGGTTACCACTGCAGTTTGCTGATGTGCACAATGCCACTGCTGCACTGGTGTCACCTGTAAGTACAAGATTTGTGTTCTTCCAGGACAAAAGAATTAGGGGGTGTAATTTCAGCATTATTGTAAATTAGATCTTCACAATGCAGACCATAACTCAGGAGAAGAATTAATTATTTGCTCTCCGATTTGTGACTGATCTAAAACTAGCTAGTAAACAATTATTTTTAAAGTACTGTCTTGAAGACACCAACTATTTTGTCACTTTTGAAATGAGTAAGTCACAGAATCATAGAGTGGTTAGGGCTGGAAGGGACCTTGAAGTTATAACCCTCCTGCCATGGGCATACTACTACTACTCCTTTTAACTCATCCTTTCATACTAGGAACAGCTCCAGAATCTAGTGTAAACCAGACTTCCTGGGCTGCAAGATCCATCACTGGCTGCTGCTGCCACCAGATTCATCTCCTGGCACCATTAAAGCATGACTATGGCATGATTATCAGGTTCTCTCTGATTTAGTAAGTTAGGTAGGCAGCTCTTATGTTCAGCTTTCTATATTACTTGTGATGCAATTATGCAACAGATAAAGCCCACTTTAATGCAAATGTCATCTCCTTATGATACTGTATGTGCACTCATTAGATCTCTTGGTGTCTGTAATGTTTTATGAGTGTTATGCCTCCAGGTTCTCAAGGAGAAGTGATGAAGTCATAAAAATTCTGGTATTTGCTTTCTCCTTCTCACCTTTCATCTTCTATTTACATGAGGTTGCACTAATGCTGTCAATTATCTAAGCATCATTTGGTTTTTGGAAGATGTACTTTCTCTACCTACTGCTCAGGTAAGAGAAGTGCTCTGAACTGTATAATTTCAATTCTTTACAGCATGTGAGGAAAAGAGGGAGAGGTTATTCCTGAATTTTAGGACAGTCTCAATTTTATTTATGGCCTCAGTATTGCTTTTCATTTTCATTTTTAGTGATAATGACTTGCTATCTTTGATACGAATTTTCAAGGTCCTTCGTGAACTCTCCCTTGTTATGGGTCTCTTGTATAGATTAAAAAGGCTTCTCAGTGCTTTATAAATAAAGCTATAAATTAAAAAGTCTCATACAACCTTGGATAAAAGGGGGAGACCAAGTAATTCACAGAAATATAAACACTAAAAATATATATAATAAATCTGTGCTGTTTTGGTTGCAGGAATTTCCATCCTGATAACATCCTCCTGTGACACACTATCACATAGTCCAGTGAGAAGCTTCTGGTATAGATCGGCACCAATCCAACCACTGCTACCATAATAGCAGGAATCAATTAATTCAGAATTATTACATACTCAAATTATTTCATAGAAGAGATGCTACTGAATCACTTAAAGCAATTTTTAGATTTTCAAGAATATTGCTTCTCTTTGAAGCTGATAGTCTATATGTAAGTATATGCATGCTTTGGGTACAGGCTGTGATATTCTCATTTTCCAAACATCCAGTTATACATTCACAGTGTCTCAAAACCTACACCAATAAAGAATGTTTCCATATAGTTTTACTGTATTGTACTAACACTATACGCTATTTCAACTTTTATTAAAAAAACAATCTATCCTTTCCTAGATTAAAGAGAGGAACAACTATTTTTGCCCACTGCAGTTAAAGCTAGTAAAATTCCACAGGAATTAAAATTCTCTACTTAATAGATAGAAAAAAACCCTGTAAAGATTGTCTTAACTGACTCTTGACAAAGGCAGTGTAAAACGTTTACGTCCTATTGTGAATAGGACTTGAATGTTCTACAGAGGCAAATTATATTGATGTTTATTTGTAGGTCCCTCAAGAAATAGTAATTTTTTAGTTACTGTTGCTGGGCTTTTTAAATCTCAATACAGCTAGTGCTTTAAGACAGAGAGAGAACCAGCAGCAATCCTTAGCATGCAATTGTATGAAACAGCATCACCCTGGATTAAATGAAAGTAAAAACAATAGTTTCAAAAGCTTCTTTCTGCTGAGACAGTTACCAAAATGCTTGAATTCTAGCACTTGTTTATCAAAACAGCGAACCTAAAGAATAAAACAGGGTACCTTGTTTCCAAGAGAGACAAAGTTTTGCAGTACTCCAAAAAGTACATTTTAAAAGTAACTCAGGGTGGAAAACCAGTGAAGGATTCCTCACACCCTTCCCCTGCTGCACCATGGGGTCCCACCCACAAGAGACAGTCCTCCGCCAACTTCTCCCACGAGTCCTTTCCCACAGGGCTTCAGCTCCTCACCAGCTGCCCCAGCGTGGGTCACTGCTATGGGTGCAGTCATCAATCACAGAATGTCTCTCAGTCTCTCAGACCCAGATTGCTCCAGCCTGCTCCTCCACAGAGTCATAAGCCTCCCCCCAGCAAACCTGCTCTGGTCTCTCTCTCTCACTCATCTGTGTGTCTGTCTCTCTCCATGGGCTGCAAGTGCTGGCAGGGGCTTGCTCCAACACGGGTCACAGCATCTCCTGTCTGTCTCCCCCTGCTCCAGCATGAGGCCTCTCCACAGGCTGCAGGTGGTCTCAGCCTTTTCCATGGGCTGCAGGGGACACCTGCTCCACCGTGGGTTTCTCCAGGGGCCGCTGGGGTGTCTTTCTCCAGCAACTGGGGNTTTCTCCAGGGGCCGCTGGGGGGTCTTTCTCCAGCAACTGGGGTGCCTCCTCCCCCCCTCTTCACTGGCTTTGGTGTCTGCACAGTTCCTTACATCTTCTCACTCCCTTCTCTGGTGGCAAAAAGCTGATGCTAGTGTATTTTTTCCTCCTCGCTGTGATTCCCAGAGGTGCTGTGACCATCGCTGATGGGCTCGGCCTTGGTCAACAATGACTCTGGCCTTGAGCCAGCTGGTGTTTGCCCTGTAGAGCCTGCAGAGAGCTTCTGGCTGATCCTTGCAGCAGCCACCCCTGCAGCCCCCCCCCTCCACCAGCACCCAGCCACACAGAACTACAACAGTAAGTTATGACACTAACCTGCAACTTCTTGAGGAATACGGAAGTAAAGAGACCTAATGGAAACAAGGAAATGCTCAAGTCAGAGCAGCTGCAAAATCCCACACCTCTGAGACCAAGCTACCACACTTGGGCCATCTCTGTTCACTGCAGGACATTCATGCAAATGTCTCCATGGGGAGGGACCTGTGACTTTTGCCTACAAAGAAAATAATGAGGGGCAAGTTTTTAAGGCACACTCAATGAGGGAGGAGGTATGAAGATACTGGCCCTAATCATATGTCCAGCACTCAAACATTGCAGTCCGTCAGTGCTCCGAGCAGTCTGCCTTTCCATCCATGCAGCATGCTCACTTTTGCTCTGAGCAGAGCCTGTGCTTCATGAACAGTCTGTTCTTGCCCTGCAGTATTTGGTGATCTCTCTCACAAATTCTGCTGGGCTCCAGCTGGAGGAACACCTACTTTTTGTTCACATATACCCAAGGACTGAGCTGCTCAGTCAGTAGCAACTCTGGACATTTACACATTTTGAGTGTAACCTTGAGTGACAGATAGCTAAGCTCCACACACAGAAATGATGAAATAATGTGCCTAAAGTACCAATAACAGTCACTGAGGTTTCCAGAAGTCAAAAATATTAGTCAGATAATTCCAAAAGCATTAGGAATTAACAGTGCAATTTGCTTAGCACTTCTCAGAATCTAGGCTTTATTAGGGATCTACCTTACCATCCCTGAAAATCTTACTTGAAGTTAATAAATCCCTTTATGAATAGCTTGCTTTTGCATTCCTACCCAGAATGAAGTGATTCTTCGTGTAGGATTTTAGTAGTTTACATCATGGTGATGATGTCTTTTATTAAACCTGATATAGAGAGAAGGTTGCACAGAATTACTTCAAAAATTAACAACAAACCCCCTCCAAGTTACAGCTTGCTAGTTTGTCTTGTCATCTCTACATCTGTCACTTACATTGACAAACCCTTTGGGAAATGAACTATTCTCATTTCCTTTTCAGAGCAGTAAGTATGATGTACAAATTTAAATAATAAAATTAATAATGTATTTATGTGCCAAGCCACACGGAAACATCAAGGAACTTGTGTTATGCTGCTTTCCCCCCCTCCCCCAACCATCAGGTTTGACACAGAATTTGATCCCTCAGAAAACAGCATAAAATCTGCAAGTTATTATAATAATCCCAGCCTGCCTGCAAATGGAACAATTCTAGCCTCCTAATTTGTGTGCTTTTTTCATCTAGCCATCACCAGATTCACCATCTTCAGCTTCTCCATGTAAGCAGGCAACCATGAAAAGAAGAGGGACTGAAGAAAACTGTCATCTTTTGTCAAGGGTACCTTCCCTAAAACTCTCATATCTTTTTTTTTTTCTTAAACACTAATTCTGGTGTTTCTTTCTCCCCTTTGAGTGAAAGTTTTCAGGAAAGAACTAAGTCTAAGCAACTGCTGCTGCTAAGGAAGAGTGCATCAACAAGGGAGAGCTGAGAGCAACACAGGATGACTTCATGGACAGTGTCTGCTCCAGAGTATGCCCTAAAAATCTGTGGGGAATCACAAGGATACCAGAGCCAGCTCTGGTTGCCTTTGGTTTGCATGATGGGGTGAACTTCAACAGAGAACTGAAACACGAAAACATCTTCTGTGACAAGTATTTTCTGCAAAGGTGCTAAGGTTTTTCATATTTTAAATATTCTTGACTTCACAAAGGCACAAAAAATGTGACACTATTGTACCAAACCCTACTAGAATACATACACTCAATGCTATAATCTAATTATAGTAGCTCAGGCTGAGTATTTATAGCAGTTCCTTTTGCTTATTAAGCATCACTATACCCTCGAGCCAGGTTTGGTAGCAGAGACCAGTCAAAATACATTTTTAATGCTGTCTATATTCTCTATGGTACCCCAGTGGTTTTCTTTCTTCTTTTCCCTCCCCAAAGTGATACGCCTTCTGGGCACCAAGGATTCCAGGTTTAAATAAGACTGAATTGATTCTATAGCTGTATCACTGCATGTGTGTGCTAATTTGTATTTTGGGGGTGGTGAGGGGCTTTTATTGTTTGGTTTTTTGGTGGGTTTTTTTGGGGGTGGGGGGGGTGGGGAGGTGTTTGGTGGTTGATGTGCTGGGTTGTTTTTTTTCCTGAGGTACTTTTTTAATTAAATGTCAAATCCAGCTTGGCACTGGAAACACACTGTATGACTCGTATTTGAGGAATAGCTGTCAGCTTGTCTCTTCTCCTGTCAAACTCCCATCTGCTCTACAGAGATTAGTTTGGGGTATAGGATCACCATTTGGCAGGGTATTATTCTGTATATGGCTCGATAATATACAACACAAGGCATGAAAAAGCAAGACCACCTATGTTTTTCTATGAGTTTGATTTGTAACTCCCAAAGCAGTTAAGGATATATTTGGAATTTACTATGCCACTAAATTCCAAGAAATGTAAAATATTGCTTAGCATTAAAAGCAAAGGCACTAAGAGCATATTTGTTCACATCTGCCACTCTTCCAACCAATTTTCAGCATTAGTTGAGCTATATTTAAACCAAACCCTGTTGTTCCTAGAAATGACATGTCTATACTCTGTTGGCCTAGATAGAACAAGGTTTTAAAAGCTAGTGTTCCTAGTTGTCTTGTAAACTACTGACTTTATTGCACAGTGATTTCAATGAAATCACTTCATTAGGTCTGAGTTTTCATTCTGCTAAGTGGTTATTGTTTTGCACTGATACCTTAACTGCCTTAGGATTTAACCATCTCACTGTTTAAACCTAATCTTAACTGCACATATGCACTGGATTTAATGGGTTTGGTTAGTAGGTTTTGGTATGGACTTACTTATCTGGTTGAACCGAGGTGCTAGTCAGTAACAGTGCTTTTATATTTTAGGTAGAAGACACTAGATATGCAGAAAATCTGCATCTAATATTTATTACCAGAGATTTATGCCAAAGAACACAGTAATATGTTTTACACACTTGATTAGAATAGAGGTATTGCATGCACAGGGACTAATAGGAATTAAATGCCAACCATAGGATAGAGAATACGTTGGGGTTTTGATCTGACAGGGTAAGAAACAGGGGTACTAGGTCAAACTGAAAAATGTAAGAAAATGCTTGGGCAATAAAATAAAGATCATTAACTTCACAGAATCACACAATCACAGGGGTTGGGAGGGACCTTGAGAGCTCAGGGGGTCCAACCCCCTGCCAAAGCAGCTCCCCAGCTCATATTGCACAGGTAGGCGTCCAGATGGGGCTGGAATCTCTCCAGAGAAGGAGACTCCACACCCCCTGGGCAGCCTGTCCCAGGGCTCCCTCACCCTCACTGGGGAAAAGTTCTGCCCCAGGTTGGTGCAGAACTTCCTGTGCTCCAACTTGCAGCCATTGCCCCTTGTCCTGTCCCCACAGACACTGAAAAGGGGCTGGCCAATTCCCCCTGCATCCCATCCTTAAGATATTTATAGACATTAATAAGGTCCCCCCTTAGTCTTCTCCAAGCTGAACAGTCCCAGCTCACTCAGCCTGTCCTCATACGGGAGATGTTCCAGCCCCTTAATCATCTTCGTAGCCCTTCTCTGGACTCTCTCCAGGAGATCCCTGTCTTTTTTGTACCAGGGAGCCCAGAACTGGACACAACACTCCAGGTGGGGCCTGACCAGGGCAGAGTAGATGGGGAGGATCATCTCCTTAGACCTGCTGACCACACTCCTCCTGATCCCCCCCAGGATCCCATTGGCTCTCTTAGCCCCCCAGGGCACACTGCTGGCTCATGGCCAACCTGTCATCAACCAGGATCCCCAGGTCCTTCTCCACAGAGCTCCTCTCCAGCAGGTCATCCCCCAGATCTAACTTGCTAGATTAGAAGTGTGAGGCTTAAAATGTTCGTTTACTGAAGCTATTTAAGTCATTAGCTTGCCTCCCCCGTGCCACCCCCTAGACAGGACCATAGTTTTGTAACCATACCTGTTTATAATATACGTGTAAGTAGCAAAACCACGCACAAAGCACAGGAATTATATGTGTGTATTTTAACCACTTGGCTTGCTTGATCAAGGCACATGTTTCACATTCATGGATGACCAACACAGATAATATCTTGTCATAATTTAGTATTGCACAGTACGACAGGATTAAGGGCCTGACCACCCTTCCTGAGGTGATAAACAGCTGGGCAGGAATCAGGTAAAGTGGGTGCGGGTTCACAAACCAAAGCCATGCGCACAGACAAAACAGCATCCTTACCATTATCTTTTTGAATAACGTGATTTTATCACAGCTTTTTAACACAACCAAGTCAGATCTTACTGTTATCCCAACCCTTCGAGCCCCATGTTGGGCTCCAAAAAGGACTGTGGTGGTTTGGCCCTGGCTAGAGGCCAAATGCCCACCAAGCCGCTCGCTCACTCCCAGAGGAGAAACAGCAGAGCCACCGTGGGTTGGGATAAGGACAGTTTACTGCCAAATATCAAAGTGAATACAGAACAATAATGGCCAGTTACACAAACACCCAGTGCTCACACAGAGTTACCTTACTGACCTGATGGTTACAGGGGGCTGCCCAATGGTAAGAACCGACTGACCCGATATCCCAGCCACACTCCAACTGTCCTAGAGGCAAAAACCCGCCCCTACCCTTCCCCAACCAGCTGCTTTTATGGGCAAGTGGTGTCAGGTGCTGTGGAAAACAGCTCCTGCTGACTCAGCTCACCTGGGCTGACTCAGCTCACCTGTGTTGGCTGATTGGGGAGGTCATCCCTGGCCTGGCCAGAACCAGGACAGTGTACAACCAAATTAACCACAAGTTTAGTGCAGTTTTAGGCCCAAAGCCCATAGATGAAAAGTTACATTTTGAAGTGATTTGCTAACTATACTCTTCCACCGTTCACTTTATCTAGATTATTTAGGATCCATGATACTGTGTGCAAGTCAGTGAATTCTCAGATACCAGATGCAAACAGCCACAAAATCACAGCAACATTCATAAAAAATGCTTATGACTTCAATTATGTCTTTCCCTAATTATGTCTGCAATCATAAAAAGAAGTGTGGGAAATACTGTGGATTGGTGCCTGATGAAAAAGATGGCTCAGAGATGAGTATATGGAGGTGAAATTACACCCATGAAGCTCTGAAGGAAGCAGGATGAACGATGTTGATTGAAAACTACAGCTTACAGCATTTCCAGTGGTACAGTCATGCTGCAGATGCTGCAGACTGTTGCATTAAGTATGTGAACACTAGATCACTTCAAATATAAAAAAGAAATTTTATGATTCAGTGGCACATTTTTGGCAGTGCTGATTTTTTTTTTTCCTGTTGTCTCATTGATCCACTGTTCTGATCAGTTCTACATCCTTTACCACAGTGCTGTGAAGGTACATAAACAACTCTGAGACCAGAAGAAAACTTGACTGCACAGGACCCAGCTACACGTTGCTATCCCAAACAGATTATTAAAATAACTATGTCATATCAATATCAGGACAGCTCATCTCCACTTTGCTATAGATCTTTCTGTCAGAACCTATTATGGTTTAACACCTCTCTATGATTCAATGGGTTTTTTTTTCCTCCCCAAAGACCAGAAGCCAGGATCAAGTGAAGACCCTTTAATAATCTCACATCACAGCTTGTGGCTCAGAGAGAGAATCTTTGAAGGGTTTAACATGAATAAGAGAAACACAACAGGGAGACCTTACGTGAGAGGAGAATGGAGTCTAATTCACTGCTAGCCTCTTCATATGTGCTAAGCTAATTAAGACCACTTTAATCACCACAAATTTGCCATAATGAGAAGGTTCATGCATTATGCACAGTAGTACATCATAGCACATTCCATTTTTATACACAATGAGAGAACATAGCTAACAGAAGATAAACTTGCTTTAATAACTAGGTCATACCCATTTGTCCTTAAGTTCCATCTTTGAACAGAGGTACACATCACTGTTTATCCTGATCTTCGGGGTAACTGATATCAGATTAGATTTCGTAGCAATTGTAAGTTGTTCCTGGCACTGTATGTATTAAGATGTGTACTGTACCCTGAGAAGAACATTCACAAATCTTCAAAACAATAAATTACCCCTAATTTAACAGGGAAGTAGAAATAAAATAATGGTGGTATTATTATTTCAGTAATGAATTATTTAAAAGAACAGCTTAAGGTATTTTGAATTATATTTAGCAGTTCAAAATAATGTTCAAGAAACAAATTTCAGACTAACTGGGAGACAGGAAAACTTTTAAAGTTCTTTTCATATTTACTTAAAGTGCACTAAGTTTATACAGAGGTATATTTTATTTCAATATCAAAAGGTCAGGAAGAGGCAAGCATCTCTGCCTCAGTCTGTTTTTCAAAGATTCCACCTGTCTCCCATGTTGCATTATTCAATCAGCCACAAGAGATACAAGAGATTTCCAGAGCTGGAGATAGTTGATTAGAATCATAGAATGGCTTGGGTTGGAAGGAACCCCAAGGATCACAGAGGTCCAGCCCCCCTGCCACAGGCAGGGCCACCAACCTCCAGACCTGGATCCTCACAAGGTTGCCCAGGGCCCCATCCAACCTGGCCTTGAACACCCCCAGGGACGGGGCACCCACCCCCTCTCTGGGCAGCCTGTTCCAGCCCCTCACCACTCTCTCTGTAAAGAACTTCCCCCTAAGATCTAATGTCAACCTTCCCTCCTTTAGTTTTAATCCATTCCCCCTTGTCCTGCCATTGTCTATCCTTTTAAAAAGCTGATTCCCCTCCTGTTTCTCTGCTCCCTTCAGGGCCTGGCAGGCTGCAATGAGGTCCCCCCACAGCCTTCTCTTCTCCAGGCTGAACCAGCCCAGCTCCCTCAGCCTCTCTTTGTAGAGCAGCTGCTCCAGCCCTCTGATCATCTTCGTGGCTCCTCTGACCCCTCTCCAAAGTTCCACATACAGTTCTTGTATTGGGAGCCCCAGATCTGGACACAGGACTCCAGCTGGGGCCTCCCGAGGGCAGAGCAGAGAGGGACAATCCCCTCCCTGTCCCTGCTGCCACCCCTCTGCTGATGGAGCCCAGGATCCCATTGGCCTTGCGAGCTGCCAGAGCCACTGCTGGCTCATGTTCAGTTTCTCATCCCCCATGACACCCAGGTCCTTCTCAGCAGGGCTGCTCCCCAGGAGCTCTTCTCCCAGTCTATCTATGTCTGGGATTAATTTGGAAATGCGACAAACAAAATAGCATTGGCTTTACCACACACTAATTCTTAAACTCTTACAGACATCTGCACAAGCTCGAATTGGCTATTGGAGGCAGGGTTACAGCAGGTAGAAATGCACTTTAAAGCCTAATAATTAGGGGTCTATACAATGAGATAGCCCTATAAAAGTGAGGTTCCTACATGCTTTTGTAACTATCTTATTAACAGGTGCAGGACTTATCCAAATTTCATCTTTTGTGTTGAGATCATAGAATGGTCTGGCTTGGAAGGGACCCCCAAGGATCATAGAGCTCCAACCCCCTGCCACAGGCAGGGCCACCAACCTCAGGCCTGGAGCTACACAAGGTTGCCCAGGGCCCCATCCAACCTGGCCTTGAATGCCCCCAGAGACGGGGCATCCACTACCTCTCTGGGGAGCCTGTTCCAGCCCCTCACCACTCCAGAAACTGGCCATACAAGAACTTCCTCTGAATGGGGATTCCTGTGCTGTTAAATTTCATACCTGGCACGGTAAGACCACTTGTCTTAATCTGAGAACTAGTTAATGCAGATTTTTAAATTAGATTTTCATTTTTAATTATTACTTTATTAGAATATATAATTTGCACAATACCACAACTAGCCAGCCCTGCTCAGGGAGTTCACTATGCACAGTAAGAATGCAGAGGTGAGGGTATTTTCACACCTGTATAGCACTTCATTTGAATATTCACTGAGAAGTCAGATTTGCAAGTGTGACTGGATCTGCTCTGACTGATATCTGGGGCTACACAGCACTTGCACACTTCTGGAAAAAGCTGACAGCTTCTGCTTAACAGCCTGGCAGAGCCCGACATCCCTCTCACATCTCCTTCTGGGAAACACACAGATTCTGTCAATTCAGAGCCTGTGGATAGGGAGAGATTGCACAGAGCCACACAATTCAGGACGCCTGGGTACCCCGCCCAGTCAACCAATGGCTTGGCAGGGATATTTGGCACCAAAAAACCCCCAAGCACGCCCTCTTTGAGGTGCACGTGTTTGTTACAAAGAGTGCAGTCATAACTGGGCGTTGCTATATGCCAAAACAATGGAGGACATAATTCAACAATAGTATGTAGTTTGACTGTCTGATGAAAGGATGAGATACTCAGACTAAGGAAAAAAAAACAACTTAGTGTTCAAAGTTAAATTCTAACTTAATTAAAACTTTCCCCAGCTGCATTTAAACATCTGGCTTCTCTGGAGTTGAAGAGACCTAACCCCACGATACGCAGCGTGTCTTACAGCAGGCAGTGTCCTGTTTTGGGTCCAATACTGTGCCTGTTGTATTCAAATGTTTACTTAAAATTTGGGTTGTTCTGCAGAAAATAAGCCATGTGTTGAAAGAAAAGAGGATCTCACATGCTTTTCATTTCTATTCGCAGTAACTTGTTTTTCTTCCAAGTTTAGTTAGACAATGAAGTAATAAACATAAGAGGCAGATACTTATCCATTGAGTTAAATGTGTACTTTTCTAACCTTCTCCCTCTTTGTCCCTCTAACATACAAACACCAGCTTTGGTACCCTGATACAGTTTAGAAAAATTTAAATGTAAATGTTGCCAAACCTGTAATTCTCTGCCCTCATTCATGCACATTAAGGGCATTTAACACATGTGCACATACAAGGAGAGCCAATTATTTCAGGAAAAAAGCCATCTAGCTAACAGCACCAATCATTTCTGTTCATTTACAAAAAAAAGACTGAAACTTGTGAAAGAATGCAGATGCCTATATCCATACTTGGTATTTCTCAAAATACCTGGAGGTCTGTGAAGTAGTGGAAAAATTCTGTTTTCTTCAGCATTAAAATCCTACCTGCAGGACATTTACATATACTGACAGTCTGTACTCCAAGACTCTAGATATGTTTTAAAAAAAAGGAGAGCACATCATCAAAAGCCAAAAAAAAATCTTCTGCCATAAACACTGCCCCTCATATTGCAGCCCACATTCAGGTCAAACGGATTTTGTTCTTAGGTGCATTATATCTTACACATTCCCAGGAGTCACTTTTGTTGCATGACTAAAGATACTTGGGCTGTGCTTCAGAGACTGAAAAATACTGGGCAAGGATGTGTTCCACTGAATAACAAAATTAATGTAGTGTAGGGAGGAAACACCCTTTTAACAAGCACGCGGCCTCAGAGCTGTGGATTTAGCACTCCAGGGAGAATCTGATGTTCTCAGGCAACCACTTTGTTTCAGTGTGCTATCACATCATACCTCTTGGGTCTTCTCAGCAGATGTAATGTGAAGGCATACACTGGGCTGGAGTATTGCACCATGACCTAGAACACATCACACAAACTACCAACTCATTGAGAAAACACCCATTAGACAAATTAAGCTTTTGTGGTGTTGCTTCCAGTCTTAGTCAGGGATTTACCTGCCACAGATCCTTAAACCTTTTCTATGTCCTTACGTGTAAGTTTAGAATTAAAGGTTTCTCTTCCAGCTTTCAAAGCAAGCAATTGTACTTATTTTCTGTTTCTATTTATTATCAATAAGAACAAAAAGTAGCACAAGTAGCCTGGCCTAGAAAAATGCACAGGGAAGTATCTCCAATACTGATTGGTGTCCATATATATTGCTTATTGCTCTCGCTCAAGTTTTGTCTCAACGTAAGTGTGCTCTCCTTATTCCCTTAATGTATTGGCTTCCTTCTCATTTTAATTCTGTGGTTTAAAAGGCATTTTCCAAGTCCTACTTCATCCTATTCTATGCTCCCCTCTCCTCCCCACCCCTTATTTTCTTCCTTTCTTTGTGCACTGGGAAATTTATTCCCTCCCCCCACCCCAGCTCAAACAGAAAGAAATGAGAGATTTACAGCAAAATTTAATAATATTTTTCAGTTTTGGGCTAGGGTTTTTTTGTTGTTTGGTTTTTGCTATGGTCTTAAAAATTGGTAGACTTCTCCAGGTTCATTTCAGAGCTTGGTAATATTAAGCCACAGCAGTTGTTTTCTTTAAATGCTATGTAGATAAATTGTCATATTTACATGTAAGTGCAAACAGAATCAATTCAGCACACCATAATGAAAATGGTTAGCTTTCTACTTGTAAGTGGTACTTTGGAGTTCAATAAAAATAACCATACTGAGATAAGAAACCGTGGAACTCCTTGAAGAACTGTGCATAAAGCTTTCATTTCCAGGATTTAAAAAAAAAAAACAAAAAAAAACCCACAAAAAGAAAGAAATGCTATACAACTTATGTAGTTACTAAGCTGTAATTATCCACCCACCCTTTTTTGAATCACTGTAAGATACTACCTGTTTAATTTATGTTGTATAAGTGGCCTGCAAGTATCTCAGACATATGGCTGTTAACTAGACGGCTCTTGTATTTCACTTTCTGAATAAACCTCTTCAAGCAATTCCCATGGTAAAAAGAGAGTCAGGATCAAGAGTAATACAGCAATGGTATGCTTACAGTATATGAGCAGTGGAAGACAACGCTTTCATCTTTGTCACCATGTGTCTCCTGCTTTCCAATGCTGATAGGCATTGAAGTATACTGTACATAAATGAGGATACCACAGCATGTTCTCTGAACCAGAATGCAGCGGTTCTCGTTGTCAGAGAAAACATTTCAGACACTGGACAAAAAGATATGCAGTGCAAATGCCTCTGGAAGGCTTCATGACTCTCCTTCTCCCTGAAACCAACAGTCCTTAAAAAGCATTCTCATTTCAGAACACGCACAATACGTGTTCTGAGGTTTTTTTTTCTGAAAGCACTCGTCTTTTCAGTAGTCTTTTGCATGCTAGTGAAGGCCTTTTCCTAAAGGACATTCTTGCAAGGGCAAGAATTATTTATTTTGACCTCTCAATTTTTGGATCAGGGACTTGTAACAAGTAGGGGACCGATAGAACATTTCTAGAATTATTCCAGAGGTGTTACGCTTTGGTGGTAACAGCTCACACAGCAAACATATCAAGTGCTCGAACAGAGGGGGAAGAAGCAAGAGAAAAGGAGGCAGGTTGTACAAATAAAAAGGGACACTTTCAAGCTTGCAAAGGTCTAAAAATGGAATCACAAATAATTCTCAGTTTTATTCTCCTTACTCTTTTCCCAGCAAGCCTCTTAACAACAGAAACCCTTCATCTATGCCTGAAGTGAAGAAGCTTTGTGATGAAATACAGGCTAGCAGGACTTAGGAGTGTTCTGTGGCTGGTGAGAAAACACTGATGCATCATCTTCAAGTAATTTGAAAGAATGCGAACGTAGCTTTCCAAAACAGGTTTTGACCTCTCTAGGAAGCAGCTGGTCTGACTCTTCCTTCTCCTGTAGATGCCCAGAAGCTGTAACAGTGTCTGCACTTGGAGTTACCAACATCAGTGACAAGCCTCTTGTGCTACAGACATTTCTTCTGTAAATTGCTATTGATCTAGATGTGAAAGCCAAGGTGGCACCAGCATCACTGAGTATTTTTCTAAATCTGGAGCAAAAAATCAGGCAAATTTCCTAATCCATGGAAAATCTCTGCAGTGAGGAACACTTAATCTATTTTTTAAACAGCTATATATACACTCACGGGAGAGTATCTCATTCTGTCAGTAATGCCATTAAGTTCTATTAAGCACATCAATTTTTATTGATGTCAACTGTTAGCAATGCTGGCTGTTGACTGTCTTTGTTATTTCAATGTTATCAAGGGGAGCATAACGCAATGAAACAATAGTTTTCTTTACTCCAACCTACTGTCCATTACTGCTAGAAAAGAACATTCACCCTTTTATTTGGGCTGCCAATTAGAAATCCATCATATTTTAGCACTGAGAAGGGGAAGCTGGATGAGATTTCTTCTTCTGATATAGGAGCATCCTTACATTTGTAGCTACCGTCAAAACCTATAGCAATACAGTAAATATTGAAGAATGGAATAAAATTTCAAGGAAAGGTGTAAGTATTCTGCAGATTTCTATCAGAAAGAAGTTAGAGATGGTTCTTCACTTTTATTATTCAAAACTACTGAAGACAGTAATAGTCATTATGTATCCAGATATTTCCATTTCCTACGAATTAGGGTAAATTGCAGCTGAAGAGCAATGTTCAGTTATAGACAAAATGAAAGGGGATCCATGTTGCACAAATCCCACACTGTTGCCTTCCTACAAAGTATTTTTCAACATTTTAAGTGTCTGCACAACTCTTGTTGTCATTTTCCTTAGCCATAAACAATCTTTCCCGGTAACATTTCAAATATACAATGGAAAAGCTGCAGTGAATGTTTATTTCAGCTCAGCTTCTTGCATTATTTGACATCTCAGCTAGAAAAGATCAATATACAGACTGAACCTAGAAGTACAGCTGTTTAAAATAAAGAGGCATTTTTGTTTTGACAGACGAAGCTTAGGTTTGGGGTGTTATTATTTATAGTTGTTGAATATTGCTTAAAATTGAACTGCTAAACAGAAACACGCAGAACAGAAAATGCAGCCTCTGCCTCCGAATGGAAGTAGGTCTTTAAAGTGAGTTTTGTCTACTATGGGTAACTGATTAGATGTTATTTTGGACATCAGAGCAGAGGATAATTTAAATTTTAAATTTTATACAAAGCTTTGAGCTCCTGATATGTATTTGCAAGGTAGCATTCAAGAGACATTGCTATTCCCCATGATTACAGGGTCTATTCAGGATTTTCTCAAATTATTTATGGATCTAAATCACAGAGTGATGCTACTGTTATTGGCTTTTCTTTTTTTACTTCTTTGCAACACAACTGAGGCTGGAATTTTCCAAGACTTTCGTCTAGGACTTTCTAGACTGTTTGCAGAAGGTATTTAACTCACTAAAACTGAGAAGCAATCCTTAGGTGAGGCCAAGGCATCAGAATAGTCTCCAACTTGATTTATCAGCAAGCTCAGTCTCTTAAGACTTAGAATAGATCACAAAATAGTCACCTTTGATTCCTGGCCATGAGATATCAATGCATATGAAGGCGAATTGTACAATCGCTCTGAGGCCTTCCCAGGCCTGCCTTCACATGATCAGATTGAATAGCAAAAGAACTCTTTTTCAGCCCCACTTTAATAATCAAATGAAAGAGATTCATTTTTAAAATATAAACATCACAAAAGATGAAGTACAAGGATTATGAAGCCATCCTGCGCAAGCACCACTCCTAGTGTGTTCTTATTTTTATGCCCATCAACAGCAGAAAGACTATATTAGTGGTTTCCTTTAAACAAACAGTAGAAAAAAAACATAGCAAGAAAGCAGAAAAAGCATCAGGCTGTGCTCACATCTATAAAGCAGTACTAGAACCACCTCTGCAACTGTATGACCCGTAATGTCGTTGACAAGATAGACAAGAATATTTAAAGTAGGAGTTGAAATTTGGGCATTTAAAAAATGCTATGTATTTTCATTTAATCTGAACGACAATAAACAGCAATGCTAGTACACACTGCTGCTTGATTCATCATGTTTTAGTGGTGGGAGACTGGTTACTGTTTGCCCGCCCAACACAGTTCCATATCTGGCACTGGAGAGTGTCATAAACATTCTCTGAAGTTCAAAGATGATCTAACACCCCACGTCTACCCACACAGAAATAAAATATTGCTCCATATTCATTCGGATAGGCACATACTTGGCAAATGATGGCTAAGTAGAGCGAGCGTAGAGGTCTGCAAACTGTTCGGTGAAGTAGTGTTCTGTAGGCAATAATAACAAAATAGGAGAAGAACATATAGTGTCATAGCAAAGAAAAATATTTTGACAGTCCATGGAGACATTTTCTAGGGAGACTTCCAATGGAAATGTCACCACTTTTTAAATGAACCTGGGAAAGCATGAGGAGGCGGTTTGAGGAAACGAGAACTGACTGTGTGAGAAGCGTCACCCGTTCCCAAGCAGAGGGGAAGAGCGCACAGGCAAAAAGAAACCCACAAGGGCTCCTCTGCACCACACACCCCCCGTCCTTCCTCAGGGTTACAGCAAAGGCAAGGCAACCTGGCATGCCCACATATCTGAAAACAGCTTCCCAAGTGGCTGCTTTACATATTCCACTGCCTCATTTTTAACTTCTGTAAGGATAGAAAACCGATGTAAATGGAAAATAATACTCAAAAAAATATTAGAAGATTACTGTAGATATCTTTCATCTGAAACTCTAAAAAATGCTCCCTTGTGTAAGCACACAGCACTCCTGGGACTTTTATTCCCATTTAGCTATTTGAACTTATTTTATTCTCCAGAAGTCAAATACCAAATTGTCTTCAAATATTAAATTTCTTCCTGATAAGATTCCATTGGTAGCATTATCTCATGCCATTCTTGAGTAGTTTTACTGACCTTGCCCTAAGTGTCCTCTTTGCTTAGTAGAAATCTAAAATAACCACTTGATCTTCCTCCCTATTACTTTACTCAATTTTGAGTGCTATAACTTGTAATGGAAAATACAGAGACATATAAGCAATAAAGTTAATTCCCAAGTTTTGGGCATGTCCTTATACTAAAGTAGGAATTAATATACAGAGTTAGAGGTAGGAAAATGTATGTTATAAGGTTTTGGTTTATATGCAACTATTCCCACACTGTCAAAGACAGTGTCTCCCTATCTATTCAAAGATATCAAAGACAATGTCTCCTAATCTACTATTTCTATGAGGCTATTGCTGAACTTTAAAGAGCAATACCAATACACAGTAAAATCAACTGCTTTACATTCTGAAATATTTAATCCCCATCAAAACAGAACATAAATAAGATTGCAAAACAGAAGAAAATAAAAATACAGTAAATCATGGCTTCTCTACTGCCCACAGTTTTTATAGGAAAATTTGAGTATTTATCATCATTTTATGTAGTTTCAGGCCATCATCCCAGTATTTTGGTTCTTGCCAAAAAAGCCTGTGATTGAACAGAGAGCTTCAAGTTGAGCCTAAGCTTCTCTCTCCTTCATTTGTATTGAATGTCTTTATTCCACAGTCTTGAAAACAAGGCTATATGATGAGCCCCTATATTTCAAAGTCTCAGCTGCTTGCTTGGTCTATCATTACCATCAATGACAGTTTCTCTAGGCCTTCCCAGCACAACCCACCATCTGTCACATCGTATTTTCCTGTATTAGATCCAACTTATATTGAACACAATTACAATGCACAGAAGAGAAAGGTGGAAGCTTTTCCTAAAGATTTTTAGCTATGCTCAAGAAGTCTGTCATTACCCTTGAGCAGAGCAACTCTATGAGGAAAGGTGAGAATTCAAGTAGTAACAGAAGCTTAAAAGTCTGGGTAGCTAGTTATATGGAGAATATGCATATTAATAAACCTGTGATAGGGATCTGTCCCTCTTGATCCTTATCAAGAGATCTTAAGAGACACTTTAAGGGTGGGCAAATAACTTCCTGAATTAAGTTTGTACTTTTAAGATTATATCAGGACACAGATCCATAAGCAGTTACAGCTCAGGTCTTCAATCTGAATGTGTATGTGCATTGAAAAGTCCCACACATTGGTTTCAAGTCTCATCTACAGCAAGATTTTATGGCATTTTATGGGGGTTTGGTTTGGTTGGTTGATTTGGGGGGGTGGGGAGGGAAGTTGGTTTTGCCTTTTTTTTAGTGAGTTGGTGTTTTGAGGTTTTTTGTGGGTTTGGTTTCAGGGGGTTTTTTTTATATCTGAATGTATTAAAACCCAAAAATTTTATTTCCAGATACTGTAAAGGAATTTTTTTGAAGTTTCAAGGATTCATGCAGATATGTTTGGAAAACTGGTCTATTCATCTATTTTTCACATGAAACCACTTAAATTCCTATAGAACAATGTGGTTGCTATCACTGTAAATATTTGAAATTATGAAACACAGAATATAATGAGGTTTTCAAAAGCAGCTAGAAGAATGAGTCAATAAAATCTCAGTGAAGAACAGCCACTAATTCCAGAAAGGAATAAAAAGGTGTCATGAAAATTCTGAAATTAAGTAACAATGAAACCCAGAGTATCTGAAGAAGCATATTTGTCCCACAATTATTTTTTTTTAATATACTGCCATCTCCTACCAGTTTTACTGATGTAACAATACACAAAGACTCATAGAATATATGCTCAAATATAACAGATGCAATGTGCGTTTCATCTGAGTTAATCTCTTAGAGCAATAAAAGCTTTAGTCTAGGAAATTTCTGTTATTCTTTCACTGCTAAAACTTCTGTAAGCTTCAAGCCACACGTTTGTAAACTGGAAAGGAAACTCACACGTACCTTTAATCTTTTTTAAAAGAACAGAGATTAAAACAAGATTATACCAATCTAGAAAAGTTTATAGCAATCGGAAACGGCAAGTGCCAGTTACAATGGGAACAAAATCCAGCCCTGAAAACTTCTGTTGAGCATAGGCAGTTTCTTTCCCTTGAAGTGCACAAATGGCCAGTATAATCTCTTCACAAGAGGAAAATATTTTTTGGCAAATGGCCTTTTATTATTATGCTTTTGTAAAAAAAAAAAAACCAACAACTTCCTCAAGGGTCAGCTAGGTATGAGAGCCATAGAATATCCTTTATTTATAAGACACATGCCACACAATAGCATTTACTGCAGAAGTTAATAGCACAACATTGTACTGATTTAGAATTCTTACTGTGTAGTTTTCTTTAACATCCTACGTTGTTTTGCTTTTTCAGCTGGTTGCTGTTAAAATTCTTCCATCACTTAAAAAGGAAAACAATCAGAAATACTCTCTGAAGGCTCTTAAGACATTGCCTAATGCCTGCTGAGAAGCTCTATTACAAATGGGATGGGAGGCATTAAGAAAGGCAAAAAACTAAGCTTCAAAGTTTACTTCATAAATTCTTCTGAAGAAATATTTAAAACACCATATTTTCACCTAGGGAAAGGAATTTGTCAGAGGGAGAGGATGGATATAGGCTCTTCACAGGGCAACACTTGGACTGAGTAGAGATCTCAGTAACAAAAAAGCCAGTTTTACCTCTAAACAAATCTCCCCTCCAAACCTGAAACCAACCCCAAATGAATCACAAAATCAATAGGGGCTGGAAAGGTACCAGAGATTGAAAAGATGGACAGCCACAAAGTGTGGATCTAGCTTCTCCAAACCATTTGATGTTTGCAACTGAACTTTCTGTAATGAGTAAGCTTCAACCCTTGCCTTCTAAGTGTACAATGAAGCTCTAATCTCAGTTTAAGTGAATATATTATGGCATTAAAAGTTATATAAAATGATTGGATAAGCCAGAGTATTCTTTCCAGCGTATCCCTCGATACAGTTAAATATTATTGCACAAGCTACAATAATATGCGTTACTGTCCCCTCAGTTGGATCCCAAGGCTCATATTGCTATTCTGCCTATGCCACTTTACATGCTAATAAGGTCCCAGAAAATTATAATTACCCGTAGGGGCTACATTCAAAAGCTGCCCTTTTCATTAAAAAGGCTTCTTCATGGCTAGATTTGAAAGGAAACCTTATGCCATTTGCCACACTCCTGAAACATTCAAAACAGCATTGTTTACTTAACAACATTAACTTTCTATTGCTGTTTGTTTTTGAATCCAGGATAAATAAATCTACAGAACACTGACAGTAATATTCTAAAAATAATGCAATTAAAGCAGCAGTTGTGAATTGTTCCAAGAAGGACCAGAGCATTAAATACAGTTTAAAAGATTCAAACAGAACTGGGAAGACACCAACTTAGCTTCTATAAATACTGCCCAGGTAAGTCAACCTGTGACCCTGCTCTCTCTTACCAGCCACACACCCTACAATAAGAGCAACAATAATGGAAAAAAAATAAGACTCATAGAAACATTGGAGATGATTGCTGAAGTGTTCTCAAGGAGCTAGGTGCCCAACCCCTGTCTGCTTTTCAATACTCCCAGGATTTAAGAAGTTAAGTTATGCAATCTCATATCGCTTGCATTTGTCATGCAACTTCCACGTGGGGATTTTTTTCCAGTAGAAACATTACTCACTTTAATTATAAGGTTTTGAGTTACTTCTATATAATTTTCAGCCTTTTAGTTGGTAAATTTACTAATTCTGCATAGTCAGTACAGAAGTAATCACATCAGAAATGAACTTTCAAAGGTTTTGGGGAAAAAAAAAGTATTTGTCTTTAATTTAGAAAGCTCTTGGGTCTCACTATTATTTTCCTAAATACCTCATGGCTATCAAAATAATGAAGTTAAATGCAATTTGAAATCAAAGCAGACAGTGAACAGTACTTTTATTTGGAAAAGTATTTATAAATCAAGCTTGCGTTGCCCATTTGTAGATGAAGGACCATGAGCATCACACAGGTGACTAATGATTACTGAGCACATTAGCTTGGTCGAGTAGGTTATTTAATTCTTGTCATCTATCATCCTTTATCTCCCTCAAAATAGCATGACTTAATCTTTCATCTCTCATAGCCTCCCCTTAAGTTAATCAGATGTAATCAAAATGCAAGCCATAAAACACAACAGCCTAAAAATCAAATCAACATTAATATCTCTCTCAAAGTAAAATATGCTATAAAGAATTCCTTGTCTGCTTCTAATCTGATTTTCTTCTGATGCACAGGCAGAACATACTTAGTGATAGATGTTTGAGAAATGGAGATTAAAGATGCTTTATGTGAAAGGTCTGTAATATGTCGTCTCAGGAAAACAGGTTGTCATGATAAGATATTAAAATTTTGTAAAATAGTGTTCAGAAAGTACAGTTTATTAAATTTGAGATGAACCAGAAAAAATATCAATTATTCCTAGAGTCTGTTTATGCATCTAAAATATTTGCTAGTTATATTAAATCTACAGGTAAACACACACATACTACCATAGACGGGCACATAAGCCACAATGACCTTGTCTACCAAGCCTAGCAATGCCATGCTTAACCTTTTGCAGGATGAAATGATGTCTTGTTCAGTACTGTAGTGTCCCCTTGCTTGGCAACTTCTGGCCTTAGATCAATTCATTGGCTTTCTAGGCTTATCTTTCTTACTTAATATTTCTCTTGAATCAAGAGCATCCGCAACTAAAAAAATAACAACTCCCTACTCTACAATCCTTTTACAGTGGAGTATTCTTAGGGAACTTTCTCAGAAGCCATACATGCTAAAATGTGTTATCTGTGAGTCCAGCACTAAGCTGTACTAGAAAGAAGGACTATTCTTATCTAAGGCTGTGCAAAAGCCAAAAGGTTCCTTTTTCGATAATGCTTCCATTGAATTAAACCCACAGTGGCATTCACAGGGCAGAGAATCAGATACAGTCTCTGGGGGAATCCAATTCCATCTGAGTGACCGTCTGAGCTGCATCTTTTCTCCCACAGCTGCCCTAATAGCTTCTTACTGGTTTTGGCTTCCGCTCTGTCTAAAAAATGTCCATGTCCTCATAATGGAGTAAGAATTTTGCTGCTGTGCTACAAGGCTTTGTTGAACTACGCTGTTAAACCTCAGAAACAGAATTCTAGGCTCAGAATTCAGTTTAAATAAAGCTTTATTCCTCTTCTTTTGATAGCATTTAGCTATAATGCTTCTAATCAGCTACGCCATTACCGGGTTCATTTCCTCCCAAACTGCTGAAGTTACAAAGTCAGGTCAGCAGGCAGAAGTGCCTTGCTGAACATACTGCAGCGCAAACCCCAGAGTCTGTGCTACGAGTAAAACCAGAACTATGTACTGAACATCAGCTGAACTTGGGACCTGGGAAACAAAGTGCTAGAGGACCTGACACCCAGCAAGCTAAAGCTGTACACCTGTGACACAACAAAGGTACAAGACTAGAACCCCTCATAAGGCTATGACATTTTCAAATCTGTTTAGCAAGAGGGGTGACTTTTCACCAGGTACATTACTGGACCAGGACTTCATACTAACCAAGCTGGAAAAACTAAAGGACCTGATAATGTAGTCATTGTAGGGATGTTCACTGGTTTACACTGAACATTCTGCAGACAGGGCAGTAAGAGAAGTGCAGTGCATAAGAGAAGAAATGTAAAGTGCTATAACAGAATACCTTAGTTAGAACAAATAGATGACTATTGCTAAGCTGACTTCTTTATATAGGGGTATTATTTCTCAGTACCTTCCAAAACTTGAAAAGATAGCCTGAACAAATTATTAATATGTTAATATGCACATACAATCAAATTTGAAGGTCAGCAGTCACTGCAAAACCATTTAGAGTCTTCTATTTACTGGTCCAAATGTCGGCTCTACAGAAGGAATTAACAGGAAGGTATCAACTTATGGATCAGGTTTCCACAAAGACAATGGCAGACAACAAAAGGTCTACTCAGATCATCAGTATACAAGTGCTGTTTGGAGAATATTTATACACCTATATTTGTGGCATTTTAATGCTTTTTCTGTAAACAAGAGAGCTATAACCTATCCAGATGAGCAATATAACTTTTAGAGACCAAAAAATCAGCTCACGTGTTACATTTAGATGTTCAGAAATGTCTATGCCCCCTGGTAACATACACTACACCTTTTTGCTAGCTGTCTTCTGAGAAAAGGCAATCAAGAAATGCAGTGAACATATGCATGAAAAGAACAGTAACGTTTTCCTGGTAAGCTGTAGGTAAAACCAGCTGCAAACTATGTGTTCTATTCACACGCAGCTTGTGAGCCCAGGAAAAATTCAAGCAGGGCTATGGAAGGTTTTATAAACGATGCTTCAGTTAGTCTTTCCCAGATTGGAAGATTTAAGACTGAAAGCATCCCTACTTCAGGCTATCAGATACCTACATCAGGTAGTCATAACTGGGATGCAAAAGTGAGACCAGGTGTACATGCAAGAACAAAAAGGTACCCCAAAACACCCCCCTTATTGTTTATACACTTCCAGTAGGACTGCACATCGCCACATCATACGTGTCACCAGGAACAATTCTTTTCCCACCTTCCTGACCCAAACATTTCCAGTAGCTTTATCTGGAGAAAGGTGTTATATAAAAAGAAAACCAGAAACAAGACAACCTAGATACCTCAGCCTTCTCTGTAGTAAAGATGTGGGGGCTTGGATTTTTGGGATTTTGTTGTCTGTTTGGGTGGCCTTTTTGTGGGTTTTGGTTAGTTTATTTGGGCTCTTATTATATGATAAATGAATCACTTAATTCTGGTAAGGACTGACACGCACACACACAAAAAAATATCACTAAATTCAGAAGCTCTTTTTCCATAATTTCTCTTTTTAAATAATCTTGTGAAGAAACTGAAGTCACCATAATCCTCTCAGCATTCGCTTTACATTTATTCTAGCTTTGTATATTTGTCTTTATATAATTTTGCATATGTCTACGTAAAAAAAAGTTACCATGACAATCTGGTTTTCAATCAGAAAGGGAACACAGATCATTGAGTCACTCCTGCCATTTAACTAAATGCTTTATTTTTATTCAAAAATGTTAAGTTTCACTTTGTTGTGCATATGCCACCAGGCCCATTGCTGTTAGCAAAAGCTACCATAGCAAGAAAACATCTGTCAAGACCATAGGGATTTTGTTATTATCCACCACTTCCTTGTTAATGTATGGTCAATACTATGACAAGAAACCTCTCAATAAATATGCAGTGGGAAGATAAATCGCCAGAAAGTTGGAACTACCAGCTGTCAGTACAATTAGAGACAAAAGAGCACTGGAGCTGGCCTCAAAGGATTATACAGACATTTGGGAATTGATTTCCCTCAGGAGTTACTGTAGGAGCTTTTTATCCACAAAAAGAGAGAGCCCATTTGTTGAGAGGTACCATTTGTCAGCTCTTTTACTATGTTTACATGCATTATTTCTGCCAGTCCCTGGCCAGACTCATATCCCTTGGAAATACACTGGTTTGTAAGGTTACCTCTGTAACCGTACTTACTGTAGATGTTCTTTACTGATTTGTATTTATTCAGTGCTAACGGCCTTAATTATAAAATTCTAGTTCTAAATTGAAAATTGCATAGTATTGACATGCAAGGACCACCACCCACTTCTCTGCTCTCACATCCAGGTCTTTGTAAGAGGAAAGAATGCAGCGAAGAGGACAGAGAAGATTTATTTCTCTGGGAAATGAACGGAGATCACAAGACGTGCAACGATAAACAGGTAAAATAGCTTTTCCTTTCTCTCCACCTACTTATCAATCAGGAATAATCTTACTAAGATGAACAGGAGTTTTCCCCCAGAAAGTCACTGCATACCTTCCTCTTTCTTGAGGACTGAACTTATTTCAGTCTTGTCCCTAGTAGTTTGCTTTCAAGGCCTTCAGGCTATACTTGTAAACTGACTAAATCCTCCTGCAGGAAAAGCCTGCTTTATCTTGCAGATATTAGAGTTGGTCAGAACTCTGACAGAACAGCTTTTGGAGAGCAAATGCCAATTTGAAATAATCCAAACACTCTGTAGAAACACATTGATTGCATCAAAATTCTGATGACATTTACTGGAATCCTGCCCAGTTTCACGTCTGCTCATCTTCCCACCTCCTCAGCCAATATTTCCAGGCTTACAATGAAAATAAAATGTAAAAACAAAGTTAAATTTAAAAAAAAACCAACAAGGATCAAAACTAAGGAGTTGTTAGAAAGCCTATGGAATTGAATTATTTCAGTGTCTCAAGAATGGCATTATTTCAGAACTGATGGGTGTCTGAGGTAATATAAATAAATTTTGCCTACAATATTTTTTATATTTCTGGATGCTGACTAAAAAAAAGAAAATTCCTCATTCCAGCCACCGCTGTTCAGAACACAGCACCAGCACCCCTTACCTTGGCTGTTCTGCTTACCAGTTGACACAACTGAAACACTAATACTGTGCAACCCAGCGTGACTTGCTCTGTGTTTACACCTGAAAACTGCAGGAAGCACTATGCCAACGCTTGCTCATCTTATGGCTGCTTCAAGTGGAAGCAAGGAATGGTCACAGGGGGGTAATACTATTCTCAAGAGTTCTAAGTGCCAAATAAGAGCATTTATCAAGCTATGAAACATCAGAATGCAGCTGTAGTCATGTTAGTGTCTGTGTGCTTAGCTGCAACTTGAAGGATTCTGAATGGATCAGCTCTGATCTGACTGAGCTCTCAGCTCATTCATCCTTCACATCTTCATTTTTACCACAATCAGTCTTTGTTTCTCCTGTTTTCAGCTTTTTCTATCTGTTGCTAGCACTATCATGCCTCAGTTTTCCTTTCTGTTTACTACAAGAACAAACATAATCGCTGCGTCACAAGCAAACTAAGGGAAGTACAACCTAAATTGAAGTACAATCCAAAGTAAAATAGAAAATTACTAGCATTCTCTCATGCCTGTCCAGATTTCACTGATAGTAATTAAATTCTCCATGTTTGAGCCACAGTACTCTGTGCTTCTTTGAATTTACACCTTTTCCAGTTCGTTTGCTGACTGACTGCACAGCATGTCAACCACTGTCCCACTGCAGCACCGACCCTCTAGTTATCAGCTGCCATTAAAGGACTGGTGCACAGTGCATAAGGAATCTCTCCAAGCCTCAGCAGCTCTTCCATTTTTGCTTTAAACTGTACAGCTTCCTGTTTCAGTCACTGCAATTACCATTCATTAAAATATCTGTACTATCTGGCTTTTTGTTAACATGACAACCTCGTGATTCCACAGCACTGCTGCGATCCATGCCCTGATTATTTAGTACATAATCTCAAAGTCCACTTTATTACAAGCAACAAGCAGCTTTAAATGTCAGTAATTTGTAAGGTGAACAAAGTATCATATCCATCAAACACAATATACACAAACCAGTGGTATTTAGATGTGGCAACTAAATGCCAGCAACCATTTACAGTAGAGATATCAGTGAGAAGGGCATGGAAGGACTGCAGTGACCCTAAACAATTCCCTTCCAAAAAGGCTACAACATTTCTGGCTTTGGGGTAGGACCTTCTCATTATTACAAAAAGCCACGTCAGTCATGTGTTGGAATTCCCCTGACAGGTGACACCAGGCTACCTTGGGACGTGTGGTCCTGTCAGCCAGAAAACAACATACAGAAGGTGCAGTGCTGAAACTGCTGTGGATAGACTGAATAGCTGGGTCCACATTTGCCCTTTTAAGTCTGCCCCATCAGATTTTGTGGGGACATGCACAGGGTTCTCCCTTACACACACAGTGAGTTCTAACTGACAGCCTAGATGGCACAAACCAGGGGGAATCTAACACATACAGGTGATTTGTGTTAGAGTACTAACACAGACATGTTATTTTCCAATATATTCTCCCCTAATGGTAAAGTCTAGATCTACTGCCTACACCCATCAAAGCAATAACACCTATTAACTTTCCCTCACTGTTCAAA
Organism: Zapornia atra; assembly: GCA_013400835.1. Classification (NCBI taxonomy): domain Eukaryota; kingdom Metazoa; phylum Chordata; class Aves; order Gruiformes; family Rallidae; genus Zapornia; species Zapornia atra. Next base: position 29,258 of record VZTU01028986.1, read on the forward strand.
GAACACCAGAATTGCCTGGTAACTAGAGCCAACTGTTACTGAAAGACCTTTACAATTAAGCATTTCTGTTTACTTTAAATTTCAGGGGAAAAGTGTACTTACAGAGATAACTTCTGAAGTTACTTATTTATATGGATCAAAAACCCAAAAAATGAAGGATTTCAATGAAGCTGAAATTTTACTTATTTGAAAAAGCATTGAATCCTGATATTTTGATAAATGATGAAAAGCATACTTCTGCACTGTAAAATTACAAGAGTTGATGGTTGACTTCCAGCTTTTTTTAATCTGATTTAAGACCTGTTCAATCAGTTCTACCTCATTCCTGAAGACATTCCCATTCCTCAATCTTCATAACTATACTTTTCCATGCTAAATAAAAAAAAAATAGAAGTTTCCATAATTAAGCTATTGAACAAAGAAGCAAAAAAGTTTTTGTACAAAAGGTCGCCTGTAATATCCTCAGATCTTTGTCATACTTGCTATGACTTCCCTATTTAACTCGTATGCTGGACTTCAAAAACCTGGATGTAAATTATTTTTCACTTATACATTTGCTGCAGTGTATTTTTTTTTCTCTATTACAATATAGTCTGAAAGTTATAGGAATTATTCTAACATTCTAAGAAGACAGCGAAAACTTCTTAAGACTGTGAAGTGACCAGGATATTATGCATTGTCAGGCCCCACCTGGAGTACTGTGTCCAGTTCTGGGCTCCCTGGTACAAAAAAGACAGGGGTCTCCTGGAGAGAGTCCAGAGAAGGGCGACAAAGTTGATTAGGGGTCTGGAACATCTCCCCTATGAGGAAAGGCTGAGTGAGCTGGGTCTGTTCAGCCTGGAAAAAAGAAGACTTAGGGGGGACCTAATTAGTGTTTATAAATATCTTAGACATGGGATGCAGGGGGAATTGGCCAGCCCCTTCTCAGTGTCTGTGGGGACAGGACAAGGGGCAATGGCTGTAAGCTGGAGCACAGGAAGTTCCGCACCAACATGGGGAAGAACTTTTCCCCAGTGAGGGTGAGGGAGCCCTGGGACAGGCTGCCCAGGGAGGTGGTGGAGTCTCCTTCTCTGGAGATATTCAAGTCTCATCTGGACACCTATCTATGTAATATGAGCTGTGGAGCTGCTTTGGCAGGGGGGGTGGACCCCATGAGCTCTTGACGTCCCTTCCAACCCCTACGATTCTGTGATTCACAATCAGAAAGACTGAGAATATTTTCAGATAATGCAGTTTACAGAGTTTTGTTCATTAGACTATGAATAGTAATTTTTGTGGTTGTTAATATATCCATTGCCAAATAATTTAAACAGATTCCACTACTGACTAACCAACAGTTTTACCATTATTTTTACTTGGTTTATCCATACTACTATGCCCAAGGACCCCATACAGAGAAGTGTTTAACACTCAATTAAGAACAACAATTTTAGTGGTATTGAGGGAAAGAAAAAAAATTATCTATTACCATTGGAGAGTATATACAGAAAAATACAGGTGTATCACAAAACAGAATAGCCCAACAGTAATACCACATTCTCTTGCTTGCTAAAGTCTATATGGATGAGAGCTACCATGAGGAAAGAGAAAAATACAGAGAATTACAAGTTCCTGAAAGTGTGAGATGAAATTTGGGTAGAATAGAAACTAATCTACCTTGTGTTTGACAAGGCAGATTATAAAAGAAAGAGTTCATAATGCTGAGAAGTCTGTACAGTCAAAAGAGACTGCTTTTGAAAAATCAGAACTCCCTTCAAAATAAAATTATTTTAAATCAATCTCAATTAGGTTAAATTACACTTGATGTAAATCCTTTTTCCTAAAACTCTTGATATTAACTCCTGTATTTTACTAAATTATGCACAGATACTGTGCTTTGCATATGAATCACTTTACATGATGAGCTGTCTGCATTAATTTAAATTTGATTTAACCAGGTTAATACTAATAGTCTGTTTTGACAATTAAAAAGTTTCCAGAAGAAATAAAATATGTATGGAAAATACTACACGTGAAAACGTGTCATCCTGTCATCTAAAAAAAATTAATAGAATGAGGATGGCAAAGGGAAAAATAATATAAAATATTTATTCTTAAGAATATAAAGCCACATTTTGGCTCACAAGGACCAAATTTGGTTTGCCAGAAGCTGTTGGTTAACAACTTTTAACTGTCACAACATCAAGACACCATACAAGGGTATACTTTAAGAATCTATCAGGTAGATCATGAGAATTAGAGACATCATTTTTAATAAAATACAAATACAACTTCCTCAGAATATGTTTCTGTCCAGAGGAAAACTTAAAGCTGACAATTTTGAACAATCTTGATGACTTCACACGAGCTAACCAATTTCCAACAACGAGGGTTTTTTTTTTGCCAAATTTTACTTTCATAATGCAACCTTGGAGAGGAAAAAAAAATATGTATTTCTATAAAAAGCTTGATTTTCCCCTAAGTTTAGCATGTAAGAGTATTTTAAAAAATACTGACATTAGTTTCTAACTTAAAATGCTAATATTCAGTGGCTGCTAAACAGAAAAGAATTGATTTGACCTTTGGTTGTGGTTGCTCAAATGCTGCAGGATACAAATAAAACCAGATATTCATACTGGTTTGAATTTGCATGGGCATGTCACATTTTCAAGCTCTCAAATCCAACCTGGGCATTTTAGTGTTTTGACAGTAGCAATTTGAAACATGCTTTCTTAGCAGCTAATCAATGGACTGAATATTGTTTCTAGCAGTATTCTGAAATAGGATATGGACCAGTGGTCTCCTCATCCAGAAGCTTAAGAAGCTTGCATGATAAGATAGACAAGACTGTGGAAACACAGTCATCTACATGTAACTCCAGTTAGCATCAGCAGACACCTCTTAATTTATCATTAAAGGACTGTTATTCTATATATTCATTATACTTATAACCTTTAACTTCAGTTAACTTCATTAGATTTTAGAAAGGGCTATTAATATCACAGTAAAGGTATTTGCAATGGCACATCAGGCCAGTGAACATGAAAACCATGATTTTAGAATGAGGATAAAACATGTCAGTATAAACATCATCTCTTCCCTGTATTAAGCAAGGGCCAAGCTCTACAGAGATCTCACTTGGATTTGAAGTCTTCAAGATTTCATTTTTATAGTTCACTTGAGTATCTGAAGAAACAGAGATGAAAAGGTGTTAGATAAATTAACTGTCATGGAATGAGTTAGCATCACAGAAGTAATCTACAACTATGTGAAACTATTTACTAGAATTGATGAAATAAACCAAAGATAATTAATTCCTTTAAAAGATTTGCAGAGGTAGCCTTTGGCCTCTAATTAGGACATAAGGAAGCCCAGACTGCTGAGCAAACTTTGTAACTGTGGTCAGCGTTTGACTGGTTTCCTAACAGAAAGAGGCCACTGACACTACCCAACTGTAGAAGAAGAGACCACCCAAAAGCAATGCATTATTGCAATTCAAATTAGGTTCAAACCCACAGAATGTTTATTAATGTTGTGGCAAAATAAATGTGCTCTCAATTGGTTTTTTTCTTATGTAGTATTTGGTTATTCCAGTAGTATACTTCATTTGGAATCAGACTGTAGAGGACATTGCTGAGAAAGTCTGTGCTCACTGCTTCTTTATTACACAGCCACAGATACACCTTATTCCTATAAAACAAAACAGCCTTAAAGTATAAATTACTGTTGACCTAGCTTCTTTCTCCTGTTTGATTTTACAATCTAATAGGGTTATCTTTATCCAGTTTGCCTGTTTAACTGGAGTAGCATGAGACGTGGCTCAAAGCCTCATTATTTCCTTTCTGATTAGTCTCATCTGGAACTAATTGTTGTTGATTTCAACCCAAGTGAATAGAAAGCCCCAACATGCAGTCACAGAGCTGCCTCCACACTCAGTAGTAGTCCTTTTGAAAAAATCTGTCATGGGGAAAGATCCTAAGAAGTCTTTCCAGGAGACTTTGTTTGAACTTTCATCTTCTGTTTCTGATACTTTAAGGCTTCAGGGTATCTTAAAGCACAAAATAAATTATAAGTTTCAGATTTTAAAGCAGCCATACAAGGGCAAGGTGAAACAGTATTTACATATATGGCAGATTTTTTTAAAGTCCATTTTATTATTATGACATGTTCTAGAGGATAAAGTGTGAGATAAATTGGGTTGGATTAATGAGAAAAATCCTGGCAGCAGGAAACACAAGTTAGTTGAAGACAACAAATGCAAGGAAAACACCAGTGAAATTCTTACATTACTTGCACTTTGAATACACTGCCAACTGCAGAGAAGAAATTACAAACCAGTTGTGTGGGAGATGGTTTTTGACCAGTTTGTAAAATAGCTATTTCATAACTATCTAAAGCTGAAACTTCATCACAGCATTATAATGCTAAACACAAATGAATGCACATCAGAACATGACCACATCTAATCAGAGGCATGTGAAAAAAATGGAGGTAGTCAACAGAAGGCTCATCACTTTGAGGTTTAGGGGAGTAGTAAGTAACATACTCACTGGTGGCTAAGAGAGCCAATGGGATCCTGGGATGCATCAGGAAGAGTGTGGCCAGCAGGTGGAAGGAGGTGATCCTCCCCCTCTACTCTGCCCTGGTCAGGCCCCACCTGCAGTATTGTGTCCAGTTCTGGGCTCCCTGGGATAAAAAAAAGACAGGGATCTCCTGGAGAGAGTCCAGAGGAGGCTACAAAGATGATGAAGGGCCTGGAGCATCTCCCCTGTGAGGACAGGCTGGGTGAGCTGGGGCTGTTCCGTCTGGACAAAAGAAGACTTAGGGGGGACCTAATTAATGTTTATAAATATCTTAGGCATGGGATGCAGGGGGAAATGGCCAGCCCCTTTTCAGTGGTCTGTGGGGACAGGACAAGGGGCAATGGCCTCAAGTTGGAGCACAGGAAGTTCCACACCAACATGGGGAAGAACTTTCCCCAGTGAGGGTGAGGGAGCCCTGGGACAGGCTGCCCAGGGGTTGTGGAGTCTCCTTCTCTGGGGATATTCAAGTCTCATCTGGACACCTATCTGTGCAATATGAGCTGGGGAGCTGCTCTGGCAGGGGGGTTGGACCCCAGGAGCTCTCGAGGTCCCTTCCAACCCCTACGATTCTGTGATTCTGTCTGTACCTAAGTAAGCAAGCTAATTCAGTTGACAAGAGCCATTCTTGTCTGATAAATTACTACCATCTACTTCCACAAAACAGGGGAAAAGGACAAGAAAAAGCAACCTGACAATACACAACAAAGGGAAAATCTGGGAAGAGGGTGGCAGGTAGTATGTAGCTAAATGGAATGGGCAGGAAAAATTCAAGTTTTAGACTGGAAAATGACAAGAACTGCTGAAATTCCACAAAGGTTTCTATCCAAGAATGCACATGGTAGAAAAATAAGAAAACACCAGTTTTATGCTGTCAAAAACCCCAACACTTACTAAATATGTAGTTTTCTGCATTGACTGTAACTATAGCAACTTTGATTAAATGTAGGAAAATCATCTGTACCCACAGCAATAATGAAACATCTGTGCACCAAGTCTTCAAATTACAAAGCTGTCAACTCTGAACAGTACTGGGTCATTAAAAGACTGTAACCACAAAGAATACCATTTGAACCTGGAATTAATTTTATTTTTTCTCCCCAAATGGTATCTGAAATCCTGCATGGTGCTTTGAGAACTAACAGCACTCTCCCTAGTAGAAGTAATGATAATCCTCTGGCAACATTAATGAATGCACCTCAAAATATATGAATCAGTACAATTTCATATATAACAAATCTTCCTAATAGCCAAATTACTGTGGTTAAGTGAAACTGTAAACACAGCAGTGGAGAAAAGGTCTTGGCAAAAAATGTGTACACAAGACAACCAAAACAGAAATATACCTTTGCTTCAGTTAAGGTTTAAGTACAGAATAGGAGTACTCTCCTGTCGTGCTCTGAAACCTTAACTGTCCAGCAAATTGCCAAATGGCTACAAGGAAAGACTAACTGGAGACCCCCACAGAAATTAAACAGAATTGTAAACACTCATGTTTTTACAGGTACTAGACAGGGCTTTCACAATTAAAATAAAATGCTAAAATCTTATCTTTTTTTTCCCCTGTACAAGTATTTGTGAATGGGGGTGTGAGAGATGTTTCTGTCTGATACATGGAAAGAATAGCAAACCTTGTTAATTTTTGTTGCTGCCAGCATAGTCTGAAACATTTTCAAATACAGTCCTTGTTGGAATGTGAAATGCTATAGAATAAACCTAGCCTATGAAGTATTAAATTGGACCAAAGAAGAGTTAATATTCAGTTGCATACCCCAATTAATACACTAGCATGCAACTGAAGTGTCAACCTCTGACTCTCCAGTGACATACTTGATATAAAAGTTCCATTTGCCATAGATTTTTCCAAATCTTCCTACAACAGAACATACTCACATGTTTACTTGTGCTTATATATTTCCTCAGTGTAAGAACGTGCTAATCTTATTCACAACAATACATCTCCAAGCTGGAGAAAAGCACACAGACCCAAGATTTGCAGCTGGCCTTCAGCAGCATAAAAGAAAACAAAGTCTAGATGCAAACGCTTACTAGAAAGCCTGTATCACTGGCAGACATGGTACCCTGGTCTCTGGTTTTGACAACTGCCTGGCAAATGGTTCACCAACACGCAGAACACAAGAAATCTAATTAAAAGCTAGGCAACTGAGAAACTGCTGGACATGAAGTGCTGAAAACCTGCATGTCAAAAGTTATAATGGTGGAAGATGTTCTGTTTTCTGCTGTGCATTTGCTTTTCCTGATCTCAAACATACAACTGTCACTGGTTCCAAATGTAAAGTTTTCACACGTGCTTGGGGGTGGTGGGGAAGGTGTGTATGCATTTTGCTAGGTGTTCACGTGTCTTCCAAAAAGGATTCCTCCTCAAACACTGATAATATGAATGCCTGTGTATGTTGCACCAATTTTCATTTATGAGCCTATCTTGTGACAGAAGATGGTGAGATGCAGGCAAATAATTGGAAAGCTAAGCAATGACTTGAATACTGCATAAAACAACTTCAGAATAAGTTTGCTTTTGCTGGCTATTCCAGCTTCCTTTTATTTGTGGGGTTTTATTACAGTTCAAAATTCTCAGAACACTGCAAGTATCAGCTGAGATGCAGGGAGATCTCTAATTATTCAGTATGTCATGTCACAACTTCCACAGACTGAAATTAAAACAAATTCATTTTAGAGGAACTCTAGCCTCCAGAACTTAAACTTATATTTCCAAGAAAGAATACCTTAGACTTACTTCTCAGTTCAAAGGAGAAAGAATATCGCATAATAGGCAGTGATTAGATGGCAGTTGCCATCTTCTGCAGTTGCTTCTAGCAGATCTGATGTCTTTCAGCTGTCCTATAACTGCCACTCAAAACTTTAAAGATGGCACTCCTCTGCCCAAACAGAGGGACTTGTACCAGGACTGGTTTTCCTAAGATCCCTTCAGAAATAAACACATTAACTTCTCCTGAGGTAGGCATCCATCAAAGACATGACACCACTGAAGTTCCTTTGTCTCTATACTATGAAGGGAGCAGATAGTAGAGACTTTTGAAATTAGATACTAATCCTATTCTAGCTCTGCCATTAACTTTGGGGCAAATTAAATTCTTCTGTCCTAGTTCACTATCTTTTTTAATCGATGGGTCGAGTTCTGCATGTTACAGAGTAACACTGGCCACAATATTTGTGGAGCACACTAATCTATAAGCCAGCCTTTGTAGTATTACAGCAGAGAAATGACTTCCATACACATGCACTGTATTCATTCTGAAAATACCCTGGCTCCATTTCAAAGCATTAGGAATCAGAAACCACCATGGTTTGCTTCAGCCTCCTTGCTTTATTTCTGATAATCAGTGTGTTCCTATGCACATGTCACCTTTCAAAAAAAGCTCCACTCTTCTGCAGCTGAGGGTCAATAAGAGTGTCAGAGAAATCAAAGTTATCCATATGTTCACAAGGTTTCAACAATCAATAAGTAACTCATGCTTTTTAAAAGCATTATCAATACAATTAGAATTTCTTTGCAGAGATTTAAGACAGTTTTGGTTTTTTTTTGTTGGTGTTTCTTACTGCCTAACAATGTGACCTGTGTATTCCTGGGGTGAGTTAAGTTTTTCCTGTTAAATAAAGTACCTGATGCTGGCTATCCAGAAAAGCAGATGACACTGAGCTGGGAGGAAGTGTTGATCTGCCTGAGGGTAGGGAGGCTCTTCAGAGGGACCTGAACAGATTGGACCCATGGGCTGAGATTGGGCACATGGGACATAACAACCCCATGTAGCACTACAGGCTGGGGGAGACTGGCTGGAGAGCTGTCAGGCAGAGAAGGACCTGGGGGTGTTGGGTGACTGCAGGCTGAATATGAGCCAGCAGTGTGCCCAGGTGGCCAGGAAGGCCAATGGCATCCTGGCTGGTATCAAAAACAGTGTGGCCAGTAGGTCTGGGGAGGTGACTGGGCTGCTGTACTGGGCATTGGTGAGGCCACAGCTCGAGTGCTGGGTCCAGTTCTGGGCTCCTCACCATCAGAAGGACATTGAGGTCCTGGAGCGAGTCCAGAGAAGG
>VZTU01028991.1:0-51203 GCA_013400835.1 Zapornia atra
GTTTCTTATCCACTGGATGGTGGGAATGGAGTAAGGCATTACACTGTGTCTCTCAGATTTGAAATAATTAAGATAGTCATGATCTATGTTACAGATAGAACACTGGGTTTATAGTTCTCTCAATAGTGGGACCTTCTTATGGGCTGTTCATTCATGCTTCTTCATCTGTGGTATAAAGGCTTGTATATAGCTCTTCAACAACTGGACCCAGGATGACATTTGGTTCCTGAAGTGGTACGATGTTTTGAGAGTGTCTTGATAGCTGTCAGTCATGTACCACACCGTGCATTTTTTTCCATATCTTGTTAATTAGATGTTAGAAGAGAGACTAATTCTCTGTCTTCCACTTTCTCTTTATTTTGTTTGAAGATATTTGAAAGATAAGCTCATCAATTACTCTTAAATGAACGTGAGTGCATCTTTAGAAGTGCACGATTTATTCTGAGAAATAATCTGTTCTTGAAAGTGTTTCCTGAAGTAATTTTGGATGTTCTCTAGTTTGTCAGTTACTGAAGGTTTTGGCCTTTAGATGTGTTTCCCAGTTTTTGTCTGTTAGTCTTTCCACCCACGTCAACAGTAGTAATAAAGACTTCTATTTTAACTAGCATCTGAGAGTTGTTGTTGTTCAACTAGTATGCTATAGCAGTGAGTATTCAAACTGATTTCATAGTGTCCTGTGAATGATGTAAGAGATGGGGAAAGATAAAAGTTTGCTTGAAGCTACTATTGGAATAGTATGTCTGATGAAATGCTTAGTCTGTGATAGTTTTTATGGTAGTGTCTAATAATTTCCTTCCTTTCCAGAAGCCTAAGGAATATGAGACTGAGTTTCTAGCTCATAGTGAAAAGATTAATTTGTCCCCAGACCTCTGGACAAAGCTCTAGATTTTCACTCTCCCACTTTTGTCACATGGCCTGCATTTTCCCACTTGCATCATAACTATTTACTAGCTTGCTATCCGCCTTGACCACAATGTTTAAGGTGCTGTCATGGTTTTGCCCCCAGCTGGGTGCTGAGCACCACACAGACTCTCTCTCTGGGGGGTGGGGGGAAGAGGGAGAGAGGAAAGGAAAAAAACCAAAGGCAAACGTAATGGGTTGGGGTAAGGATGGTTTATTGGGACAGCAGAGAGAGAAATAACAATAATAGGATTTATAGCAAAATATACAAAACTGGTGATACACAAATGCAGTTTCTCATCAAACTGCACAACTTAGGCCATACGGCTCATAGCTATCCCAAAGCCAGACTGTCCCCAAAAACTGCGTGTCCTGGATACGAGCTCTCCACACTCCTAACAGCCCCCCTTTATGCTGAGCATGAAGTAATTGGCCAGTTTGGATCACCTGTCCTGGCTGTGTCCCTCCCAACTTCCTGGGTGCCCCCCACCTTCTTATTAGCAGGGCAATATGAACAACTGCAAAGCCCTTGATTACTCAGCAACAACTAAAAAATCACTCTGTTATCAGCACTGCTCTCATGCTGACTCCCAAACATGGCATTATGCTGGCTGCTAGATAGAAAATTAACTCTATCCTAGCCAAAACCAGGATAGGTGCATGTATTTGCCTAGAAGTTTCCAGAGACTTCAATCCAAAAATAGCTCAATACATTCTTGGCAGAACCCCATGCTTCCTATAAGGTTTTGTTCTGGTTGACTGCTCTTATGTATTAAACCTGTTGGATGCTTACCTCTCTCTAGCTTGCTGGGAAACAGCTGGGTGGTTTTGATTCTGAAATGGTGCTTCTGATACTCCCAACAGTATACAGATAAGAAGGAGCCCTTATTTTCTTTTCCCCTTTCTATTTCTCTGATGGAGTCTTTCTATCATTCTTCAGAAACCAGCACATCATGGGCTTAGCTAAAGCTTTCTTTGTATTTCAGTCAAATATAATTCTTCATATACTTGTTCAGTTGCTATATTTTAATACTGTAAAGTGACTTTGGTGAAGAAACCAACATGTGGATGCTAATCCTTTTTATATGTATTTAAAGGGATCACTTTCTACTCAGTTTCTTGTCCATGAACATGCACATCGTATTTTCTGCATGGAACAGCTGTGATAAGTTTTTCTTTTGCAATGTTTGTGCATCTGTTTCATTGCCCAGAGAGTCTTTGATGCAAGAGTATTCTTTTGTTGTTTGGATGTTAGATGAAGCAACTAGTCACTGAGTGAATATGGCAGGTATACAGCTTTTACTGCAGTTCTTTCCAGGCTTATATTGAGTTTTACATATTTGTCTGTTCCTTACAGAAAAATTACATCAGAGCTTCTACCATCCCGTGTCAAGATTTGTACAGTGGAAGTTACCATGAGTGACAAATCCTTTTGGGTCACTGAATCTACCTGTTGGCATACAAAACAAGTGTAGTAGCTGCCTGCTGTAGCAATCATTGTTATCTGCTTTGGCATTCTAACTGCAGTGTTTCTGCTTCAGTCAAGTCAGAAAATACTTTTTCCACTGCAGAAATTTGGCAGTGAGCATTGTTTAACTGTTCAGGTTTATGCAAATAAGGTGCTTCAAGGGCTATCATGCAGCTTTTCCAATTCATGGTCTCTGTAGCTTTTGCAATCATGTGAAGTTTGTCTTGGTTTTGTTCTCTCCAGTGCACATTATTGCACTTTTTTTCCCCCCTTTTTTTAACAGTTAGATTATTTTATACATTTCCAGGTGCCATAATCCAAAATTCACCATGGTCTTAAAAAAACCCATTTTGGTAGTCTTTTACTAGTTTTGCTTTGGAGAGATTACCATGAAATGCTGTCTGTAAACAAGTTTTTGTACTTCTGATAGTACTTTTGTTAGGTGTCTCACTTATTTAGGTTCAATGTCACTAGGATCCCACAAGGATCTCTTCCTACTGTAGGCATAACATGTATGAACCGAAATCTCTAAATTTCTAGCTGTCTCTGCATCTTTGCTATTCTAACAGCTATTTATTTTGATCCTGTTCATACTATGATCATACTATTATAAAATAGCAATTTGACTTTGTAAGATTACAATCCCATTTCCTTCTCTTTCAAATTTTGAAGAAGTCTTTAACCTTGTCTACGCTAGAGAAGTTCTACTGCAGTCAGCAACCCCCCTTAGTGTAGACACAGAGCATGCTGACACAAGGTCTTTGGCTTGCTTAGTAGCACCAGGTCCCTGAATAACAGCAAAAAAATCTTCTGTTAGCATTGCTGCATCTACACCAAGGTTTTGCTGGCACAATAAAATCACCTGAGGGTGATGATTTTTTTCACACCCTGGGCCAACATGAACAGACCCAACCCCATATTGTAGACATGACCTTTGTTGTTGTCCAGCCATCTCCTTGTGTTTTGCTTTTTTGTGCTTGCATCTGGTGATGGATTATTAGTTGGCTGTTCTGCACTGCATCACTGTCATACATAGACTCAACAATTTACTGCTTTCTTACCTGCAAAAATTTTCAGAATGCTGAGAAATCGTTTTGAATGGAGTAAGGATGAGAGTTGTAGTATTTTTTAAAAATTCGCATATAGCTTCAAAACTGTATAAATCTTTAGAAAAATGTTTCCAATTATAAACCATTGACATTAAAAGTATCATAGAAATACATTTTGACAGATTCTTAACTTTTTCCTACTGTGAAAGCTAGAAGAACAGATACCTTTCTTTAAAAAGACATTTTTGACCAAAACTGATTCTGCAATTCCTCTCTCAAACTCCCCTCTACCTATGCATATGTAAATTCTCACTTGTATGATATTCTTTTAATAGGATACATGTTTGTTTCTACTGGACATGAGTTCACAGGTCTCTGCTCACACCACCATGGTTTTTTCCATGCAGATACTCTGAGTCACTTTAGCCATGACTTTGTATTTTTGCATTTTTGCATTTTGATTAAATTCTCCTATATTTTCACATTTGCATTAGCAAATTATCCAATCTGTGCTCTTGCTCTAGAGGTGAGCTTATTCAGCAAGTTCACTAAAAGAACTACTGTGGATTCTCTAAGCATCCTCCTTTGACCTCCCTTCCCTCTAATTCGTAGAATGCCTTTATTAGAAATTATTTCAGCTTGTTTGGGTTTGATAATTCCAGGAACTGGACACCTTTGTGAGTTTAGCAGTCCACTGTTCTATTTTTTCCCTTCAAATTCTCAGTCATTGTTGGGAAAAAGACACCATTCTTAGATGGCACTTTCAGTGAGTTCAAAATGATCTTGCATTGTGCAAATTTGACAAAGAGCACTCAATATACTGCTTTTATATTCAGGTGCCATTCAAGGGTGTCTTTGCCAGCATCAACCTCTGTCAGCTACTTTGCCATCCATTTTAGACAAAATTCTTGTAATTTTGTAGTTTCCCTGTTGTCATCTATAGGGTCCCTAGTTATTAAATACATCCCCTGTCATGTGGTTCTCTCTGGAGACAGAAAGCTGTGCATTGCCATGATCTTTAACAAAGTTACTTCAAGGTTTTTCTGCAGTGCTGAAGGTCTGAGAAGCGGAAGGTCTGAGAGCAGCCTGCTCCTGCCATGGATAGGGATGAATGATAAGGAAGGACAGAGACAGAATACAGAGCTGAGGAGAAAGCCCTGCAGAGCCAGAGGCTGGTCTCCCATTTCTACCAGTGGGAGGCAAGATAGGATCTGAAAGCTGCTGGTTTTGCTGAGAGCCACCACTCTCTGCTTAAGTCCTCCACAGCAGCAAACTTTTTTCCAGCCCTTTAGCAGCCCAAATATAAAACAAGCACAGTAAGTCTCCTAGGGGTGGTCTGCTTTCTGTAGATAGGGAAATGGCCTGATGATGACCTTTGTGGTTTCCCCAGTAATTTATCACTGGTGTTTCTTTCTTACAGGAGTAAACCTAAAACTGGGTTTCTGGAAACATGATAGGCAGGCACATACCTCTGTCTCTGTGAGGGTGCTCTGTCATCCAACACTTCATGAAGCAGGGATCCCAGAGATCTGGTTGTCCTCACAGGATACAGCAACCTTAACAGGAAAGTTTGCATTGCTTGAGCTGTCTGCTTGTACCTTAAGCAGCAGCAGCCTGTCATGATGTAATAAATGAGCACACATTCATTTTGGGACTTGTGGAGTTGGTAGGAGTTTGAAATTTTGATTTCAGAGAAATAGGTTTGCTGTCAGTCTTAAATGAAAAATTCCTTCCTTCTAAATGTTTGGGAAACTGTGAAACAAGGCAGTATTTATATCTGTCTCCATAACTGAAAGCGTCCTTATACTCAGAACACTCCTGAAAAGCGGAAATATTTTCTTTCTCAGAGAGGAATGTGAGAGACAGGAAGAACCAAGCCTGAAGATCTTGTCAGCCAGAATCATGACACGTCAGCAAGTTATACCCAAAGTAAGGGCATGCATCATGTTAGAGGCAGAATCACAGAATGTTAGGAGTTGGAAGGGACCTCGAAAGATCATCTAGTCCAACCCCCCTTCCAGAGCAGGATCACCTAGATTAAATCACACAGGGACACATCTAGATGGGTTTTGAATGCTTCCAGAGAAGGAAACTCCAAAACCTCTCAGGGCAGCCTGTTTCAGTGCTCTGTCACCCTCTCAGTGAAAAACATTTTTCTTACATTTTTTCTTTTTGTACTACCATTGGACATCACTGAGAAAAGCCTGCCCCATCCTCCTGACACTCAGCCTTTACATATTTATAAACTTTAATGAGGTCACCCCTCAGTCTCCTCTTCTCCAAGCTAAAGAACCCCAGCTCCCTCAGCCTCTCCACATAAGGAAGATGTTGCACTCTCTTAATCATCTTGGTGGCCCTGCACTGGACTCTTTCAAGGAGTTCTATGTCTTTCTTGAACTGANGGCCAGTCCCCAAACCTATACTAGTACCTGGGGTTGTTCTTCCCCAGATGCAAGACTCTACACTTGCTCTTATTAAACCTCATTAAACTTCTCCCCATCCAGCTGTCCAGCCTGTCTAAGTCTTACTGAATGGCAGCACAGCCCTCTGGTGTGTCAGCCACCCCTCCCAGTTTTGTGTCCTCAGCAAACTTGCTGACTGTACACTCTATTCCCTCATCCAGGTCATCAGTGAATATATTGAATAGTACAGGTCCCAGTACCGACCCCTGAGGGACTCTACTAGACACAGGCCTACAGCTGGACTCTGTCCTATTGACCAAAACTCACTGGAGAAGTTTACATCTCATGTCCTTAGCCTTAAGACTAGAGAGTAGAACACCCAGCTGTGGTTCTCTTAGTACTAGGAGCTTTTAAATATTTGTTTCAGTGAGTGTATCTGGTGAATCATTGCTCCTTCACAAAACGTCAGACAAGATCTTAAAGTACAGAACAAATTAATGGCATTTACATTGTTATATGGATGACAGCGATGTAATTCTGCAAGCACATTTGCCCATATGGTGTTGAATGTAGTAGTGTATTCTGTATTTTGAGTCCTGAACATTTTGTAATTCTACAGCAACATGCCTCTGGCAGTTCCCCAAGATAGGACTCATATTTAAATAATATAATCTAACTTGTGAGCCATTTCAGCTATCCACCTAGGGCCAAGAGCTTACTTACCCTAAAATTGAGCATTACAGGGTAGTATGTAGAGATAAGAAAGACCTATGGGACATTTGCATATCCCATAGTGCTTGCAGTATCATCAAAACAGAATTGTCTTATTTTGCACAATTCTAGTACATATTAAGTAAGCATTTAAAGAATATGTCTTGATACAAACTTCAGGCTAGACCCCTACCTGTCTTTGAATTGGTAGCTTTTAAAGTATCAGTATTAGTCATGCTAGATTATCAGATATGGACAACCGAAAGCCTGGACAAAGTTAGGCCACATTTTCGATGTCACTTCTGTTTGGGGAGGTAGCTTACAAGAAAGTAAAAAATGTATAGCCAAAATTAAATTCTTCTCTTTCAAAAGAGTTCGAGACTATAACAGGAAAAATGACAAAACCTGTAAAGATAATGAGCAACTTTTTTTTTTTTTTTAATCTGGAAACCTATGAGAGAGTTCAATAAGTGGAAAATGAAACAGAACTTGCTTTGATATAATTTTTTAAATTCAGATTATGTTTCCCAATATCTTTTGTTCTGAGTGCCAGAGCCTGTGTGCTGAAAACCCTGTCATTTTAATGAGTTTCAAGACTTTCAAATGGCAGTATTTAAAACTGAAATCAACATATGGGGGAGGCAGGTGGTCATTTTCCTCAATAATGGGATATGATATGAGTTCATTTAGAGTACTAAATTGAATAGCAATAGGTTCCAAAATAGAGAAGCAAAACAAGCACAACACTCTCCATGTTTTAAATTACATTATTTGGGCTGTTTCATGGATGGATCTCTCAGTGGATAGATATTAGCTGTTTCAAAAAAGTAGAGCTGCAAAATCAGTGCATTACTGTATTTCTAAAAAGAGCCCATGTGGAAAAAATGAGTCTCAAAAATACTTTAGAAATTAACAAGAAATAGGAAATGAATTAATAATAACTTTCAGACACCATTCTGTACTTTGTGGTTCATGATCTCATCTAGAAACGCACAGCATCAACTAGAGAAATTTGTCAGATCTATCAGAAGAGTTAAGGTAACTTTGCTGAAATGCTTGGAAAGATATCGGAAACACAAAAGAACTCCTTAAAGTCCTGCATGATTTATAGTCTTCTGAATTTTTCCGTGTACCACATTACGTAGTTTGCAGCGAACACTGTAAGAAAAATCACATGGTTCTAAATTCCATTACCACTTTTCATCAAGTCATTCATAATTGTCTGTCTCCAGGACTTGAGGAGCTACTATTTCCCTTGGAAGACTATTTTGCACTCTTACAGGATGCCCTGGGCCAAAACTTTCCTACTTTCAGGGAACCCAAATTGAGAGAGAGAGGTATTTCACAAGAAGCTCCCATGCTCTGTTAATTTACAACATGCTATTGAACTCACTTCAGGAAAGTTTCTCGTCCATAAACTGGTACTTAAATTTGCTTTAGCAAAGCATACATGTCAGAGAACTGTAGTGTATCAGGTATATGTGCATAACATTGTAAAAAACAAGTAGGCTACACATAATATTACCCCCTGCACTTGCCCCCCATAAAGGCTCACAAGAATGGGCCTCCTTTTCAGAGGATCCTGTGCTACATGTAGGGAGAAAGAAGCTTAGACCAGGAACCTGTAACAGAAAAAAAGATCAATGAGAAATTTAACCCCAGCTTTTTTGATTTTGGATGTTTAGCATGCCTTCCTACTTACTACATATAATTTTTTTCTGCCTTTCCCATCTAGGCAGGTTTTCTCTCACCACTGTTTACTCGTCAATAGTGGTGTCTCAGCTGTGGCTGCATTATATGCCTACTGAGGATGAGTGAGAAAGGACTGTAAGCTGCTGAATAGAAGCCATTACCACTTACAGCAAAAACCAGTAATATTGCCAGTAGAACAGTCCAAAGCAAGCAGCTGCTCCCTTGTCCCTTATCCTCTCTGCAACTTTGGAGTATGCCCCTCAAAAGGCTGCTGCTGTTAAATGGAATTCAAATGTGCAGATTTTGATCCCTCCCCTCAGGCCATTGTGCATTTTCTGATGGTTTTCTGGGTGATAATTTTTTGATTGGGGGGTCTCTGCTTGCTTATTCACTTTTTGCTTATGCAGAAGCCAAACCTCATCAGAGGCAAAGAAACAAAAATTATCACGATGGGCCTTTCACCAGGAAATTCTTTGCAAAACTGTTTATACAACAGGAGGAAGAGAACTGCAATCTGTTTAAAGGATTGTGATTCAGCATGCTGAGTACTACCCCCCCATATTTCCAAGTAATCAAAGCCTGTGAGGAAACTGCATGACCAGAGAAAGAATTTTAGCAGTTAGAAATGAGCAGATTGCTTAACGCTTTTGATAGAAATTTTATGGAAAAAAAATGGAAGTACCTTTCCTCTCCAAATAAATAGGACCATAAACCCCATGTATTTTATTTAAATAGAGCTGTCCTGATCATTATGCCCACTGCTATCAACATTCATTAACTTATGTTGTGCTTTACTAGTATTGTGTGAAGCATACCAGACATTTCTTACATCAGCTGTCAAATTTCCTGAAAAGCAAACACACTCTTCCGTGTCAGCAATAACACCTTCAGTTCTGGAAAAATTGAAGGGTTTTTAATTTATTTGCTGTTGTAGATGTTAACCATTGGTACAGCGTCAGCCTGGGAATGAGGGGGAGAAATCAATATTTAGATTTATCTAGTAAAGAACTTCTGTAAAGGACATGGGATTAGGCTGTGTACAATTCCCTGTGGCTTTAAAAATGATTAGCACCATTGATGTTGTTTTTCTCTCTTTCTATACATTTTTGGTTCAGCAAAGACATGATATCAAAGCTATAAATGTGACAGAAAGTGGCACGTTTTGTTAAATTTTCTACATTTGCATAGGTTTTTTGTGGGCTATTCCCTGTTTGTGCTCTTTTCTTCCATAAAGACATACAACACACCACTCTTTCATGACACTCTAATGACAAAGCTAAAAAAAAAAAATAATGGTACACAAGTTTAAGCATCCATTCATACAGAGAAAAATAGTGACATTTCTAATGTTTCAAGTTAGAAAAGTTTAGCACCAGCCTTTCAAGTCCTGAAAGGCCTAGTGCTGTATGGTGTAGGTTTTTGTTACGCAAAGTGTGCAGAGTTTAAACACAGAATGGTTCTCCAGAAGTATGAATTTCAATATGCTCTAGGGAATCTCATGTTTACACAACTATGTTTCAATAGACTTTTCAATATATAAATTTTTCTGTGCTCCAGGGAGCGAGACTTAAGGCATGATCCTGAGTATTTAATTCCATATATGTAACAACTATTAAAATCAATTGGAGCTGGATATATGAAATGCGTCTCAGATCAGGCTTATACTTTAGAAACAGACAGACCCAACAGATGTTTCATTCTGCAAAATGGGAGCAATCTAACTTAATCCAAAGATAGTTGTCAACACCTTCCAGAATCAAGCCTTCAGGAGCCATAGCAAACTTTTCAGCAAGGGTTAAAATAGTCTTCAGACACAGATCCTGCACTCCAAAATACATGACATAAGGGGGTTTTATCTCATCCCATCCCTGTCCTCACGAGTAATACCATTTATTTGTGGATCATTTAATCATCTAGAGTTGGAATAATAAACTCCTTCCTTACATGTCTTCTCCAGTTCAAACATGAGAGATGTGGTAAGACCTCCCTCTACTCTGCACTGGTGGGACCTCATCTTGAATACTGTGTGCAGTTCTGGCGTCCTTGGTCTAAAAAGGCCAGGGAACTACTGGAGGGGATACAAAAGGGGGATACGAAGATAGTTAGGGGACTAGAACATCTCTCTTATGAAGAGAGGCTGAGGGACTTGGGAATTTTTGGCCTACAGAAGAGAAGACTGAGGGAGGAATTGTATGAATACTTACAAACACTTGAGGGGTGGGTGTCAGGAGGATGGGGTCAGTCTTTTTCAGTGGTGCTCAGTGACAGGCCAAGAGGCAATGAGCATAAACTTGAATATAGAAAGTTCCACCTAAACATGAGGAGGAACTTCTTTACTGTGAGGATGGCAGAGCACTGGAACAGGCTGTCCAGAGAGGTTGTGGAGTCTCCATCTCTGGAGATATTAAAAATCCACCTAGATGCTGTCTTATGCAGCCTGCTCTAGGTGATCCTGCTCTGGCAGGGGCTTGGACCAGATGACCTCCGGAGGTCCCTTCCCGCCCCTATCATTCTGTGATTCTGTGATTATTTTACCTTTTTTATGTCCTTAGCTGATATTTCAGTCGTTCTGGGATTGTTAGCAGCCATTTCTTTTAAGTCTTAGTGAGGACATATGCTTCCTAAACTGTATTATGAATTGCTAAAGGAGAGCCAAAATGTAGGGCTATTTAATTTCAGCTGCTCTCTATAAAGTGAAGCAAGTATTTGGTTTCATCTGAGGCCGTAATAGAACAAGTAGTCATTATGAAAGAAAATTGACCAGACAATTAATGAATGAAGTAGAAAGGCAAAGACTTTTGGAATATTTGGAAAGGCTTGAAAGCCAGGCAACCTTTTCCAGATGTGCCAGTATGTTCGCATCATTAACTGTAAACCTGTTATTTAGTAGGACTGTCCAAGGGCTTAGGGATAAGCATGTGCTTAAAAATCTGTAGGTAGAATCTAAAATACTTCCTGACCTTAACATTCAAATATTTGAAAATCTACCCATAGTCACGTGAGATTTGTGCTCCATTTGTCTCCCTGTAAAAGTGACCTTTATGTGCAGTGGCTTTTAGTGTTACTTGATTGTGTAAAACAAATACATAAAACTTAGTCAATACTGTTACTCATTTCTCAGTGAACTTTCCAAATCCAGGAGAAATCTAATGGCCACTGTCAAGTCTCCCATGGCCATCAGATATCATTTTCAAAAGCCATTATAAGGCAAGAGGAGTGAGGACACCAAGTGGTTGTATCTAATTGTCTTACAGTGACACATGTGAACTCTG
Source organism: Zapornia atra (assembly GCA_013400835.1). NCBI lineage: Eukaryota > Metazoa > Chordata > Aves > Gruiformes > Rallidae > Zapornia > Zapornia atra. The sequence continues at coordinate 11,495 of VZTU01028991.1, forward strand.
AACTATATTTACATAGAGCATTGAAGCAATGAAGGATTAGATTGACATCTATATGGAAACACTAGGAAATTATTTTGACTGGATGTGTTGGAAAATCTGTTGGAGGCAGCTCTGCCTAAGAATTTGCACAGAGTTAGAGGGGAGAGGACAAAAAAGACCTTTCTGTCAGGAAGATACTGCAAAGGTGGCAGATGGGTTCATTCAGGTCCCCTCTCACAAGTTTCCAGCTACCTGGTAAGCAAGTCTGCATTGGCATCATCCACTGGTTTGCACTGTGGAACCAAAACTAAATTAGTGCTAGCTTTCTGTGTAAATTGGTAGTATTGCCATTGACATATAAAATATGATTAAGAATTTCTGGTAATATTTATGATATTAACAATACTATAATTACTACTTTTCATACATCTAAATTATATATTTGTAGAGCATATTATTCATTTTGCTTCAGGAAATTGAAGACTTCCTTATAAACAACAGAATCAGTTTTGAAATTGAATTTCTTCTTTGCGGATAGAAATTAAATGCTTTAATTGCCATAGACACATATTTGTAACTACGATTCAAGGGCAAGTATGTGGAATTGGAAGGCAAAGACTAGGCTTCATTAGGTAAGGCAATACCCATTTTTGCCAACATTAAGTTTTCCTGTAGTGAACAGGAGAAAATTGGAAAGAAAGCCCCTTGACCATGTCACGGGACATCAGAGAAACTGAAAATTGGTCTAGAAAGAAGAGGAAAAAATACCTTTTCTATTCTATTACGCTATTGTACAAGTTTTACATATGGGGCATTTGGCTTGCAAAAAAGTGTTTCTTGCCTGAGGTTTCTCTTTGTTCTAGAAAACATGCATTTAATCAGCAAAATGACCTTCCATTTTACATGGTTATTTCAAGCAGTATTATGGGTTTAATTCAAAGGTGATATCTGACTATTTCTGAAATAATTCTTATATTTTCAGGAGAAAAAGTATTTCTTCCGATGTGTTTTCATTTTGAGTTGTTTGGTTTGTACAAGAGATTTCCTTTTCTTCAATAGAGTAATACCTGTTTTGAATAGTGTATCTTTCATTATATCACTACTGATCCTCATCATCCAAGAAACAGATATATTCTGCATAAATAAGTTGAATTTCAGGAAATACAAAGTTTTAGTAATTGCATTTATCTTATAATGTAATAAAATACTAGCCATATATTTGAAAAATCGACTTTATCTACTTATTGCCTCTATGATGTCCATAAATTGTGTACCTGCTGACATAAAGGCACACAGGTGAAACCCATTCAATCTGTGTATTACTAAGGAAAATTACATTTTGATTAATATATAAAATGAGCTTCATCTACTATAATGAAATATTTACAGTGAGTCAACTAAATACCCTGATAGTATGCTTATAATGTCAACCTTTTAAAAATAATTAATAGCACATGAAACTGAGCCTATTGATTAAGCTTCAGACTTCCCAGAAAATTTAAGGAAAATTACCTTTCTAAAGATGCAATATCAACATTTCTCAGTTCCAAACGTACTGTACAAAAAGGAGACTGTAAAATGCTAGATATTTTAATATGCACAGACTAGCAGAGTTTAATTCTCTGCAAAAGTAATCTAATATTTTTCTGAATATTTTAAAATGTATTTCTCTAATTCTGTGTATATGAACATAAAATACTATCTTCTTGAAGCTTTTTTTTTTCATTTTTCTATGTAAAGTTCAATTCTAATGTTTGGAGGGTTCTTTAAAACAAATTTTTGATATGGTTTTCTGTATGAATGAATGATTTAATCTGTTCATAGAAATAGTCAGTGTTCTGAATTATTCTGTTTTCTAATCACAGAAATCTTTATGTTCAGATAAAAAGTTCACGATCACATTGACTTCTTCCCACACAAAAATGAAAAAAAAAAGCATAGCTGAATTATAATATTGCAAACTTAAGGAGTATCTTCATAAACATCCTTAAAGAAACAGGGACACTGAGGAGAAATACGGATTTTCTGTGATGAGCAAAATTTCTTTAAAATTTATGAATAAAAATTATTCCTGTAGCCTTTCCCTCATACCCTTCTCCCCCCTTCAGGAAAACTTTGTATTTCCTGAAATTTAATATATCTGTTTCTGGGATGATAAGGATCAGTAGTCATATAATGAAAGATATGTTATCCAAAAGAGTTTTTACTCTATTGAAAAAAAGCAAATCTCTCATAAAAACCAAACTCAAAAAGAATGCTGTGTCACCACCATGTTTCTCTTCAGCTTCATTATTGCTGAGGTCAGCTGCTGGTTGTCCCCTAAGCATATGCTAAGATATCATGGAAAGCTACTCTGAAGTATGGCTGCTCTAATTTTAATTTATATTTTCTGTGGTTGTTTTGTTGCTTCGCATCTCAAGAAGAGAGGCCAGGAAAGGAGATTGTCAATTCAGGTGCAAGATTCAGGCAGCAAGCTGCACAGCATTACTCTGGTTTATGTCATTACAGGCAAATGGGATCACAGGTAAAAGAACGAGTGAGGATAGGGAAGAGTATTCCCTTTTCCCCCTCCCTATTATCCCCAGAAAACCCTGTTTCAACAGCATTGATGTGTTCTGTAGGAACATATTCATTTGTACGAAATTTCTACATGGCAGTTGCTGACTAGCTAGCTGGCAGGTGGCCATGCCACAGATATGACCGTGGAGCCCCTGTGCTCCTGGGTATCATCTGCATACCTTGCAATGGCTCTACAGGTTAGCCAGCTCTTCTGCCAGTGTGGGGCTTGCCTTCCAAGCCAGCAGCCTACCTAAAGAAAATGGGCTGTCAGAGATCCCTAATTTCACTGAGGTGGGACTGAAGAAGCTTTTTGATATCGTAAGAAAATCTGACTTCAGTAATTAATATTTTAGAACTACTTATGATTGAATTTGGATATGAAAGAGTGTAACTTGGGAAAGCTGGATGGGAATTCAAGGTAAGAGCTGTATCTCAGGATCAACTTGCGCAAATAGCAGTCTTATCCTGTGCTTGTAAAAGCTGATAATGATAATTTTTTCAGCCTTGCCAAACACTTAATTGAGCAAATACAATTTTAAGGGTCTTATAATTTAGGCCAACTTTCTTCTCTGAAAGAGGTCAGTGATGCAGATTTTAGCTTTCTTTTGTAATGCCTTTCATTTACAGAGTGTTGACAGTTCTATTTTGAACAAAGTGGACCAAGGTAATTCTGAAATAGTTCCAGAAAACCTCAACTTACATGCTACTAGTGCATCAGGTTTTGTAGGTGATGGTCTACCCTTCTTAACTCTTAGTCCCTTTTTTTACCACATGCTTTTAAGACAAAAAACATCTCAGATTGAGGTCATTGGTCATGACTAATTTCCACAGTTGTAAATCAGTTGCTGTTCTCAGTCAGAATGAAATATTTTTAGAAAAAATGAGACTTTACTTGCAAACTGCAAAGCCAAAATGTTTTAACACTGACACAATGACATCTTGGAATTCTGCTAAAGCTCCTTCTGTATTACAAAATGTTTCAATTCTGACAATACTCAGATGTTTATAGATAGCCATATATATTCTCTGTTGAAATGTCCATTCCTGCTAATTATTGTTAGTACTTAATAGGCTACTTCACAAGGGGACAGGTATTTACCCCATCCTATCATAACATAATTCTGAAAAATTCCTGTGGCTCAACTATTCAGTCACCTGCAATAACATTCTTCTTTGTTAGGGTTTCTCTGGATAAATGACAGCTTCTAAATCCAAATAATTTCCTTTAACAAACATGCAGGTGAGAATCCACACTTTACAACGAATGATTGAATGAAAAGGCATGCTTCACACTGAATGCTATTACCAGTACTTTATCACAATTGTCTCATTAACATCCATGCATAATAGGGTTATTTTTAAGAGTCCATCTTGGGATATTTTTTCAATTCAACTGAAGAGGCATAATCTCCAGCACCTAACAAATGCTTTCAACTCAAATCACAATGTTTGGTCTTGATAATAAGATAGGTTCTCTGAGTAGAGTCTGAAATGATTTCTATTTTTCCCCCAGTAGAGAACATTATGGTCATCTAAACCTCTGGCATAACACAGACCATAGATTTCATTCCAGGACTTATGCCCAAATTCCAACTACCTGTGGCTGAGTTAGGACCTAACCTTTAATTGAATACCCGTAATTCTGTGTTAAAGATTCTCTGCTTAATTGAAGGTTCTACTTCCCCCCACTGATGTGCGCCTTCCATGATGACTTTCATCAGTAAATATATGCACACTGTAAGTTGAATTGCTTTTTCCTTGAACAATCTTGGCAGAATGTTAAGAACTTTTAAGTTTTCTGAGAATTTTGACACTTCTTTTTACTCAGGCAATTGAAATATATCTGCAAGGCAAGAGCAGTTCAAAGTTGTCGATATGAGGGGAGACAGGTGCCTTTTAAATTATTCATAGATCTTTGCTGGCTACCCATCTTTTTGCAGATGGGGGTTTTGGTGTGATTTTTTTTGTCTTTCTTTCTTTGTCCCTGATGGATTTAATGCCTTTATTGTACTCTTAGTTCCATGAATAGATATGGGAAATGTAAAAGCAAAGCTTAAACTACTAGCAGAACAGAAAGTCTGATCTGGTTTAACAGAATCTCTATCTTTTTTTTTTTTGCTGGCAGCTACCTTGGATTGGTAAGGTGCTTTACAGAATAGGCACTTCTATTTGGGCTTTTTTATGGGGTTGTTGATTTTGGGGTTTTTTTGGTAATTTCTCTCTGATGACTATGGCTCTTTGTGACAACAACCCGGAACAAGCAGAGGTGGAAGATCAGTTTCCCAAGACTGCAAAATAGTGGTTTAGATATGTTTGCCTAGTCCTGTAAAAAACTGATTTTTTAAATTTTTTTTTTTTTAAAGGAGAGGACTACAAGAATGAATAGATTGCTAACTAATTATTTTAGTTTTAATCTGTTACCATGTAGCTCTGGAAATTACCTGTTATTCTTATCCTTAAAATTTATTTCTTCTCTGTGCTTGTAATAGATATTTTATTCATCAGCTTTTGTAAAAAAAAAAAAAAAGAAAAAAAAAGGTAAAGGTAAAAAAAAAAAAAGCAAGATTCTGCATTATAGTTTTTACATCCTTGTCTTACTTGAGGTAAAAATACCTTCCAAAATCTTATCTCCTTTTTCATCTAACTCATTGTTTATTCTTCACTTTTTTATCTATTAAACTTCCATGCATCCAGTCAAAGAGATGGATTAACCTGCTATATAATGGCACATGATTCAAACGTCTGATGTCAAGTTTGAAAATAAAGTAAGAAGTCAGTGTATATTCAAAAAATAGAGGACCTTGAAAAAGGAAATCTCAGTCAAGAAAGATATCATCTCAAGATAGTATTAAATACAAATGTTATGCAGGAGTGTGTATGAGTGAATAGAAAAGTCTTGTGAGAAAGGTGATCTATTGCAGCTTGCACTTGGCAATGATCAATAAAATAATCTTAGCTGTTGTCAGCAGACTTCCCAGGTCTGACCTTCAGATGTTAGGATTTAAGATGGCTTATGTTTGTGTTAGACCTCAAAAAGTCTTGAAGGCTGGGAACCAGTTCTGCCAGGAGCTGAATTTTTTTACATTAAGTTGTAGGCTCAGTTAGGTTTAGAAAAGTTAACTCTTGCTTCTGAAAAGCTGGAAGAGAAAATTTAGGATAAGAATCCTTTACTTTGAAACCCTACTTGTCCTAAAAATGTGGCAGTCGGGTGAAGTTCACAGTGTCTGGAAAAAAAGGAAACATTGCACCCATTTTAAAAAAGGGTAGAAAGGAGGACCCTGGGACCTGCCCACCTGTCAGCCTCACCTCTGTGCCTGGGAAGATCCTCCTAGAAGCTATGCTGAGGCACATGGAGGACAGGGAGGTGACTCCAAGTCCTGCCTTACCAACCTATTGACCTTCTATGATGGAGTTACTACATCAATGGATGAAGGAATTGCTACAGATGTCATCTGGACTTCTATAAGGCCTTTGACACCATCCCATGCAGCATCCTTCTATTTATATTGAAGAGATTTGGATCTGATGGAAAGACTAGTTGGTGGATAAGGAATTGGCTGATGGTTGCATCCAGAGAGTAGAAGACAGCAACTCAATGACCAGGCAGAGATATGAGGAATGATATCCCTCAGGGGTCTATACTGGAACCAGTACTGTTTAATATCTTCAACAGTGACATTGACAATGGGATCAAGTGCACCCTCAGGAAGTTTGCAGATGACATCAAGCTGAGTGGTGCAGTTGACATACCTGAGGTATGGGATGCCATTCAGAGGGACCTGGACAAGCTCGAGAAGTGGACCATGTGAGCCACCGAGTACAAAGTTTGATACACAAGTCAGGGCAATCCCCGGTATCAATACAGGCTGGGGGATGAAGGGGTTGAGAGCAGCCCTGGAAAGAAGTACGTGGGGTACTGGTGGATGAAAAGCTCAACATGAGCTGGCAATGTGTGCTTGTAGCCCAGAAAGCTAACTGTATCCTGGTCTGCATCAAAATCAGCATGACCAGCAGGTTGAGGGAGGTGATTCTGCCCCTCTGCTCTGCTCTGGTGAGACCCCGACTGGAGTATTGCATCCAGCTCTGGGGTCCTCAGTACAAGAAAGACATGGACTTGTTGGAGAAAGTCCAGAGGAGGGCCATAAGAATGATGAGAGGGCTGGAGCAGCTCTCCTGTGAGGAAAGGTTGAGAGAGTTAGGGTTATTCAGCTTGGAGAAGAGAAGGCTCCAGGGAGGCCTTTCAGTACTTAAAGGGTGCTTATAAGAAAGATGGGGCAGACTTTCTAGTAGGTCCTGTTATGATAAGACAAGGAGGTAAAGTTTTTAACCTAAAGAGAGTTGATTTAGACTAGATTAAAAGGAGAAAAAAAATACAATGACAGTGGTGAAACACTGGAACTGGTTTCCCAGAGAGGTGGTAGATGCCCCATCCCTGGAAACATTCAAGGTCAGGTTGGATGGGACTCTGAGCAACCTGATCTATTTGAAGATGTCCCTTCTCACTGCAGAGGGGTTAGAACTAGATGACCTTTAAAGGTCCATTCCAACCCAAACTATTCTATGATTCTACAGTTTTAGTGTCTTGAGCTGTCACATAGTGCTTTCATATTAGCTGGGATTGCAAAGAGCAGAGGCATGCACACATAAAAATTTCAGCGTGCTATTAATCAAACTTCTTTGGATTTTCTCTAGAGTTCCTTACAGACTGCAGTAGATAGATATTGAGGCTGTGTTTTAATCAGTAATATATTATTTTCTGAAAGTATTAAAAAGCAGAGGTCAAATATGACTGCATGTTTTGGGGTTGCCCTGTATCTTTGCATGGTGCCTGTGTTGGTATGGCTTGGATTGGTGTAGAAGCAAGTCAGTACACTCCATTACATTAGAAGGGTTTTTTTAATATTCTGGTCCTGGACCCAAGGGCTGTAATACTACATTTTACTGATGCGTAGGAATGGAGAGTAAAGCATCAGCATATGCACCAAAAATTTCAAAATAAACCTCTTATCTTTTCCACAACATCATATAACTATACTCTGTGAGCGTTCAGAATGTATATCCTTCAAGACAGTGGCTTAGCCTGTCAGTATACAATAAATTGGTTTTGCTGTCAAGGTCTGGATTAACGCTGTGGTGGATGTCCCAGGTCTTTACTTTTTTGTTAGTATTTCAACCCACAGGAAACTAGAAATTATTAGAGACTGTCCACATGTAACAAATCTCCGCGGACCCGAGATTCGGCTTGTCTCCAGAACATCTTGTCAAAAAATGTTGCGGCTCCATAGCATTATCAGCAACAATAGGCACCTCTTTATTTCTTCTTATGGGATACATCTAAAGGATAAGCATTGTTGGGGGTGCATGTAGTTAAGTATGTTTAAAGTATTTTACAATTATCCAGCCTTCTAATGAGCATCTGTTTATCATAGGTAAATAGAAGATATCAGGTGTTGTTCGTACTTGACCTTGAGTGCAATTATCAGTTCATTCAGAGAGCAATGTGGTGTTGTGGGGGTTTTTAAAATGCAAAATCAAATGTACTACATGTATTACATCTACAGAGGTGCACCTTATGTAAACATTAAATGTTTTTATTTAATTTTGTTTTCGAGCTAATATTAAATTCTGGAAGACGTAATACTGCTGAAGAAGAAATACCTTTAAACCTTCTCTTGACCTTAATTTGAATAATCAAAATACCTAGCTCCTGTGTGGTGCACCTTTTCAGTATGAGATAGCCGTAACTGTGGAAGCAAACTTTATCAAAGTATATTGCTGTGTACGTAATATAAAGTATCATGCCTATATTTAAGCCAATAGACACAAGACAGCTGAGGCAGTCTGGGTCCAATTCTGTGGCCTTGCACCAGAGTGTGTGTCATGAGCAAATAATTTAATTCTAGCACCTACATTTCTTCATTTAACTTGAAAACAAGTGCTGCCTTTCTCCTATTTATCTTGTTTACTTAGCTTCTTATCGTATCAAGCATGAACTGTCTGTTGGTATGTTTTACATTGTTCATCACATCTGGCCACAGATCTCAAGGATGCCTTTCAGCACAAAGGAGAATTTTCATTAGAACTATAAGGTTACCATAAGATGCCTATTACCATTAGACTTTGCCTGTGTCCCACAGTGTTTTCACTAATTCAGAGACTGTAGTGGATCAGAAATGTCAAGTAGTATAGGTGCAGCTATTGTACAACCTCCGTACATGTTAGTACTCAGTTATAATGCTGCAAGGGGGTTGGACTAGATGACCTCTAAAGGTCCCTTCCAACCTTACACATTCTATGATTCTACAATGGTAAATCATCTGTCCATTCCTGTGTAGGTTTATGCAGTTGTCCACATGCTCTTTGTGGTGGGTTGACCTCAGTTTGCCACCAGTTTAAAGAAGCTGCTCCCCTCCTCAGCTGGGCAGGGGAGAGAAAATGTAAGGAAAGGCTCATGGGTCAAGATAAGGACAGAGAGAGATCATTCAGCAATTACCTTCATGGGCAAAACAATTAGAGGGGGGTAATAAGAAATAAAACTAAATCTTAAAACACCTTTCCCCCATTCTTCCCTTTTTGCCAGGCTTAGCTTAATTCCAAAATTATCTACCTCCTCCCCTCCAGCATAATAAAGGAGCAGGAAATAGGGCTTATCATCAGTTCATCACACATTGTCTCTGCTGCTCCTTCCTCCTTAGGGGAAGGACTCTTCACACTATTTCCCTGCTCCAGCGTGGGGTCCCTCCAACAGGAGACAGTACTCCATGAACTTTTCTAAAATGAGTCCTTTGCATGGACTTGAGTTCATGAACTGCTCCAGCACGGATCACCGGGTACAGACCTTCAGGAACAGACTGCTGCAGTGTGGGTTCCCCACTGGGTCACAAGTCCTGCCATCAAATCTGCTCCATTGTGGGCTCCTCTCTCCACAGGTTGCAGGTTCTGCCAGGAGCTTGCTCCAGCATGAGCTTCCCACAGGGATACATACAGCATCATTTAAGTGCATCCACCTGCATGGGGTCCTCCACACACTGCAGGTGGAATGTCTAGTCCCCATTATCCCCCATAGGCTGCAGGGGGACAGCCTGCTTCACCATGATCTGCAGGGGAACCTCTCCTCCAGTGTGTGGAACACCTCCTTCCCCGCTTCTTCACTGACCTTGGTGTCTGCAAAGTTTCTCATCTTCTCGATCTTTTCTCTGGTGGCAAAAAGCTGTTGGTAGCTTGTTGAGGTTTTTTTCCTTCTTGATTAAATTATCACAGAGCTGCTACCACCATCGCTGATTAACTCTGCTTTGTCCAGTGTTAGGTTTGTCTTGGAGCCAGCTGATATTGGCTCTCTTGGACCTAGGGAAGGCTTCTAGCAGCTTCTCACAGAAAACCCTCCACCCCCTGCTACCAAAACCTTGCAATGCAAACCCAAAACACTAATAAACCCAGGACACTCTTCTGCCAAATGCTAAATGCAAGCCTCTACATGAAGTTTGCTATTCCCAAATGAAAACTTAGTCTGATATACCGAGTGTTCCTTAGTAAGCATAGGTAGTGGGTTTGTTCTTCTTGTGTATGTAATACACGGTCTTTAAGGTAAAGCATATTTCAATTTGCATATTGAAGGACTGTGTCCATTCAAGGTATGAAGGTATGTATGTTTTTCTGTAAATCATGATTTATAGAAACTTTGTCACGAAGCCAAAATCCCTGTTATTCCTATTCAAATTGAATTCATTTAAAACTCACTGTTAGAGGCAGTATCTTTACATGTTTGTATTCAGTGAATTAAAAAAAACCCACAAACTTTATTCAATAATTAAATTAAATATTTCATGAAATACCAAGAAGGACTTTACCTGTGTTTTCTTAGCCGAAACAGATCTAGTTCTCTGTGTCAACCATGTCGGTAATCATGTGTTTCTTTTGCATCTTGCCAGGTAGTCTAACTTTCAAACATTTTAGAAATGAACACCTGAAGAGACACTGCATATCCTCTCTTACCACCGTGTCAGTTACAGGTTTCCCTTTTTTTGTGGTGCAGTTGCATGAGTTTGGATTGATTATTGAAGAATCTAGTCAGGTACACACACACACACACACAAATTCAAGCCTTATTCTTTCCTCTTTGGACTTCATTAGCAAATAAAATTAAATAGATGCCAAATGAATACTGAAATTTGCATCTTTGTCCAGTTTTAGATAAGCCAAAATTAATTTCCTCTCATCCAACTGCAGTTCAGTTGAAGAAAGGAGGTCAGCTTGATTGTTTGCAACTTATCGTAAAGTCAGGAACAGTTTGTTACTAGAACAATTTGCAGAGCCAGGCAAGCAATTCCAACGGAAGGTTCCTTGTGTTGCCAGCGAGTAGGAGATTACTTGTGTTTAGGCTGAAGCACTCAGGATGAAATTCCTGTCATCGCTTGAACTGAAAAAGCAAAATAACCAATTCTTTAGATGGAATCGTAATGTTACAGCCTTCTGTAGGATCTTACCTGGTTTTGATTTTCTTACAGGTTTTGGGGACCAAACCCAGTGTAGCTATATTCCTATATATGCTTGATGTTGACTAGCCAGAACTGCCACAAGTTCATAGTATTTCAGTTCATTCTGATTTTAGCGAGGCACAAAGCTGCCATGGCTGAGGGAACAGAAGCTGTACCTCTATCTCAAACCATACTGGATGTGATAAATTGCATTACGCCTGTCAGCATATGTGGTTTGGGGAAGATTTCATATGTGGCACAGCTATCTTCTGTGTTCAGCCCTGTTGGTGAATGGCACTGCAGCAGACTGATTCAGAGACCCCCTAAGGCCTTTTTGTGCTGGCTAGCCCACACTACATCACGCCTTCTCCACAGCAAAGCCAGCCCCAACATTCTGTTGCAATGAACAGAAATCACTAGGGCGCATTATGTATTTGTGAAGTTTATCTAATCAGACATTAGCTACACAAGGGCTCTCTACCCTCTAATAGCTTTATGCCACTTGGAGATGATCTTACACTGGGATGCTCCTTTTCTGTGAGGTTCCTCTAAAGCAAGGCAGAGCCTAGCCTGTTAGTTTCCTACACTGTTCAAGAGCCTTATATGCCCCGCATTTGACTGTTCACTCAGTTCTGCAGGTCTGATGCTGGTGAAGCTCTGCCATGGTCAGTAGAGTGATGGTGTAAACCAAGCAGTCTGGGATCCTCTGCAAAAATTCTGCCAATGAATACTGACAATTACTTTCCTCATGGATTCTAATTGAAACAGAAAATGGAATGAATTAAACTGAACTTAAAGGCCATTATTTTGTTTGGTTTTCTGGAAGCTTCATATAACCTATTAATTCATTAATTAATTTTTAATTGGCAAACTTTGCTTTTTGCATAAAACAAAAGCCTCATTAACATAACTTTTCTTTCAAACAAAAATCAATGAAAGCCTATGCTTTTTCATGAGCACCACCTGGTTTTCTTGAAGTACCATCATTATTCAGATGTCAGTGAAAGGTGTTCTGTGAAGTCAGTCTGCAGGAAATCAACTTTTTACTTTTGCTCTTTTGAGGTGTCCCGGTTAGCAGTATAAAATTGTAGCAAGTTTGGGAAGACCATTAATGTTACATAGATTTTCAGTGATCTGGCATTGCAGCTGTATTGAACCCTTGAATTACCAAAATGGGGGAATATGCAAATGAGCAATGGCTGAACAGAGAGGCCTTCTTCATTCTTTGCACCATATTCCTAACCAAGCATGCGTGCTCAAGTATGCTACATTCAGGAATCTATTTTACATGCCGGGTACTTGAGTGGCTGGACAGATCCATTCTCTATTACAGCTGTGCAGAACCATACTTACCTGCGCACAAGGTACACAGTTTTCTTACTTTTGGATCACAAAATCATTATCTGTCACTGAAGGAGTATATTTTACCTTTTTGGGTAAAATATTTGTAGGCTTAGCTTGAACTTGGGGCAAGGAAGGTTAATGCCCAAGTTTTTGGTGCTCTGAAAAATTTTGTAGCAGATGGTGGACAATGCAGGGGATGTGAAGATCCCAGAGAACTGGGCTGCTTATATTATCTTCTTCATGCAGCCTCTGGGACTTTCAGAAGACAATTCTTATCCATCATATCTAACTATCACCCTGACAAAATAATGTTAAATGCTCAAGGAACCCCTGCCCTGGGTCCCAAACACAGAGAAAGAAGACAAAGTGAATCAATAAAGATATTGTATGAGGGATGACAGAGAAAACCCACCCAGGCCTGGAAAAAAAGACAAAATAACATGGGCAAGAATATGGATCAGATATGTGAGAAAAATTTTCACATTATTCAAAATATTTTTGATCCAGTTAGCTGTAGGAGAAATCAGGTAAAAAAACAATGCATGCAAGATAAGAATTATGGCATATCTTTACTACAAAAAGATATTTGTCTGTACGTACCAGGGAAGTTGTGGATGCCTCCTCCCTGGGACTGTTCAAGGCCAGGTTGGATGGGGCTTTGGGCCACCTGGTCTAGTGGAGGGTGTCTCTGCCTATGGAAGGAGGGGTAGAACTAGATGACACTTGAGGTCTCTTCCAGCCCAAGGCATTCTGTGATTCTGTGGTTCTATGATTATGTATTAATTTTCCATCCAACATAATGAACCATCCCTGTTCTACAATATCACATGCAAAAGTCTCTGAGAAGGAGACTGCAGTCACAGTGCAAGGATGTAGACTGAACTGTGATCTTCACATCAAATCTGAAACATTTTACTGTGGAAATGGAAGGCACCAAGGACCCTCACAGCCATTGTCACTTATGAATACTACATAACAAATGTAGGAAAAAGCCCCATCTGCTGTGAGCTTGACTGAGAATTTCCTTATCCCCTAGGAATTTGTTCTATTCCTCAGTGTATCACAGAAAATAGTCAAAAGACTGTTATCATTAATACAATGATACAAGTCTACACATTAGTGAAGTAATACTGGTTGCATTCAGTCTTTAACAGGGCTTCAAAAGAAATGGTACAAAGTAATACCCAGGGAGAATATTTGTAGTGGGAACAAGCTATAGTTTACTCCTCAGGAGAGTACAAGTTGCCCATCTGGCCCAACCCTCTATTTAGACCTGCTCCATTCCAATGCACAGGAACATCTAGGAGTGTACTGTGACAGTCATTTTCTATCCCTTTAGTCATGAGTGTAGGCAATATGTCCAATGAACCCAATAGGGTTCAAAAGTCCTGCAAGTCATTACAAGATTTCTGTACTAACTTGCATTCCTAGGATATATTCTACTTTGTGAGGATGTTTTTCATGCAGAGACTCAGTTACAGCATGGGCCTGCTCACATTTCTCCATGCCCAGCTCATGTGACTGCTAAGACAGTAGCTGGTTTCTCATGCCTTTAATTCACATAAATCCACAAATAAATTGTAACAGAATTTAATTTGCAAAATGCTGGTGTTTGGTTTGGTTTGGTTATGTTTGGGTTTTGGTTTTTTTTTTCTCCAAGACATCTCCAAAGTCCATTGAAATCCCTGGAAGAAGGCACATGGATTTCAACTGATTTTGGATCAGACTTCATGTGCAAAAATAGGAGATGTGGTGTTGCATTTGCATTAGGGTTAGTCTGTACTTCTCTGCTCAACCACACCCAGACAGTTACTTCTATGCCTACATTATAGAAGGATGCTTAGTAGACACATTTTTACAATAAATGGATCACCAGTGTCTAAAAACATCAGATGTTAGCTCTTGTATCTGCTTTCCTGCCACTGAAATGTATATTATACTTCCCCTTCAACTTTATACAGTCAAAGGCTGCTGCAGCCCACAGGTCATGTTTAAACTTGAAACTATTCTCTGCTGCCTTTCTGCATAAGCAGTCAGTTTTTGCAAGGGAATATAGCATTTTGCTTTCAAACCTCTCCCCAGTCAACAGGCAAGAAATCATTCTGTGGGCATGCATTCAGTTTTCTGATACTGTGTTCATCTCCTGTGGTCATGTTCTTGTATTTTTTTCTTCTTTTTTCAGCAATATTATTTCTGAAATCTTGCTGCACAAGATACTTATTCTGCTCTTGTACAGGCACTCTAGAAGACAAAGCAAAGTGTAGTCAAGTCAGTTGTGTAGAACTACATTAACAACTTTAATGCAAAAGGAGGCACAAAATGTGCAATAAATCACCTGATTAAAGCCTGAAAACCTCTTTTTGTTTATACATTTATTGATTTTTTTCTCTAATCTTGTCTAGCTCCTTCAATCATCAGTCTCTTGCCTGCCCTCTATGATACAAAATCAAAGTAATAGACTTCAGCTAAACAATAGTTGCAATTTATAGAGTGACAAGGGATGCCTTTATCTACCAGAGAGACTCCTTCCAACTCCAGGAAAGGACAAACTCTTCAGATATTTTTCAATCTTTACCAAAAAAAATCACAAAGCAAAAAGAAAACATTTCCCTCTGAACAGTTGCTGAAACAGCCAGAAGGTAAAGCAGTGATTCTTCTGTGTTGATTTTCTTGGTTCTGCTAATGTAATATGCAGGGCACTCTGGGTGGGATGCAATCCAAAGGTGATAATGTCATGGCCTGTAGTAGATGTATTCTCCTGATCTCTCATAGTCATTCTGCAGCTTTCTCTATCTTCATTTTATAACACTGCAAATCAGCCTATATATAAACTTTTCTGTTTTAGACATATCTGGTTAATGACAGGTGAGATGGTTGCTGATTTCCATGGAGAAATGTTGGTGGCTTGGTGAAGTATTGATCATTAGTACTGAATGTCAGGACTGAAACATGTGTCTTCACGTCTGACTCGGCATCAAAGCTTATTGTATTCTTGAATGCTTTCTGCTGGTACATTTCTTCCTCGTACCCAGTTGCAGTGCATGTTATTTTAGAGAATTAGAAACACTAACATTCTCACATTTCCACTTATTTCTCTTCTCTTCCAAACAAGCAAATGCTAGTTGTATAAAATGCCAACCATTCCATGTTCAATGCTTGAAACTCATTTCTTGTTTTGTTGCGGTTTGTTTTTCACTAAAGCTAATGCAAAAAAATGAGGTGAAAACATAGCTTGTATTTTCTTCCTTAAGCTCCTAGCTGTTACATATTTTGACTGACAAGCTGAAAAATGTGGGTAGGCAAAGGAAATTTTCACTAAAATATTTCTCCCATAAATACTTTACTAAAATTTTAAAACAACATTAAACAAAAATTACTCCCAACAGCGCTCCAGGGTTATTTGAATACCCTGCTGATTATAATTCCCCAATACCTATTGTTTTCATCATTACAGCATCCTAGAGAAATCAAATAGATATTGTCATGTATCTCATTCTATTATTTCCTTCATTTATTTCACAGGTCATTTGCAATCTCTTGAATGTGGAAGCTAAAAGTCTTGTATTGTGTAAGCAGTAGCATAGAAATAAGATATGAAAATGGATCAGGATTTTAAAAAACAACACTTTTTCCTTCTGATTGCTTTGGAAACTGCTATGAAGTGCTTTTCTTAAGTAACGCTGGAATGCTTACAAAGAGAGTTTTTGGTACTAACTCTTAGGATCCTCATCTTTCAATTCTCACTACATACAATGTACTGCAAGCAGAGAACTATAAAATGGTTTCTGCCCCAGAGAGCTTACACTGATTTAAATTGTGACAGCAGTATCAGAATACTATAAGCCTAAGTGTTTTCAAATTCTGGGAGGGCCTTTTAAGTAGGAATCACAGCTAGGAGAGAATTGGAAAGAAACAATAAGAAAGAATCTCGCTATTATTGTGAAGTTTTAAGGTTCAGCAGTTTTTTGTATAATGGAGACTGGAACAGACTGGCTTGTGGCTCTCAGCTATTCTTTCAGCTATTGCTTCAGGAAAAGATTAATTTGGTATCTACTTTTCTAAGCTGGCTGTATTTTGAATGGGCCACCATCCTTGTATTTATATGTTTGTCTATGTAGTCAGCCTGAGAACAGTAGATGATTTTAGCAGGATTTGTGGTGCAGCTTTATCATGGTTTAACCCTAGCTGACATCTAAGCACCACACAGACAATCCCCTCTTCAGTGGGATGGGTGGAAAGAATTGGAAGAGTAAAAGTGAGAAAATTCATAGGTTGGGATAATGGCAGTTTAATAGATAATGTAAAAGCTGTGTGCACAAGCTAAGCAAAACAAGGAATTAATTCACCACTTCCCATGGGCAGGCAGGTGTTCAGCCATCTCCAGGAAAGCAGGATGACTTGGGAAGACAAAAAACATCACTCTGAATGTCCCCCCATTCCTTCCTCTTCCTCCACTCCCTTATATGCTGAGCATGATGTCATATGATATGGAGTACTCTTTTAGATAAAGTTTGCTGTCCTGACTGTGTCCTTCCATAAATCCTTGTGCACTGCCAGCCTACTCTACTACTCTACCTCACACTACTACTGTGTGGGGTGGTGTGAGCAGTAGAAAAGGCCTTGGCTCTGTGTAAGCACAGCTCAGCAGTCATGAAAACATCCCTGTGTTATCAAGAATGTGTCCAGCACAAATCCAAACTACCCCATACTAGCTACTATAAAGAAAATTAACTCTATCCCAGCCAAAACCAACATAGGCTTTTTCCCCAGTAAAAGTGGAGAAGCAATTAAAAGTTTACACCACCGTTAGTCCATTGATTTACATGGATTTCTCGAAGTACCAAAAGGAATTAACAGACACCAGATGATTCTTGCATCAGAATGGGTAGAGTACAGCATGTAGCCCACTTTTAATAGACTAAGCAATATTATATATTGTCATTAAGGCATACAGTTTCTTATTAAAATACTCTATAGAGAAAGAGAATAAATGATGTATTGTAAATTGGTATAAGTAGCGGTACAGTCAACATGAAGAAACCATCTTAAATAACCATCTTAAAAAAACACACAGTATATGGGAAATAGGATGATCCAGGTTAAACAGAATGTGAACATAATTTCACAGAATGTTATATATGCAAAATCAAACTATGCAAAGTATATTTATATTACTTAATAAAAAGAGAGGAAAATGTGTGTTGGAAATTGAAAGAATGAAACCAACCATGATGTCTTATGAATTTGAAGAGAAACTACAAAAAGCCACTGATCCAACAAAATGCTGGTTTGTTATTAAGGAGGACTGAAAGGAACAGAGGTTCCTTTCAGATGGAGATTTTGACCCACTTTACACATGTTCAAACTCCTGTCCAGATAGGTAGCCCACAGACTTATTGCTCTTATTTCTTAACTTTGTGGGCTTTACACTGCTGTTTCATATAGAATTTCATGGCACAAAAACCACATGTAAAAACAAAAATCTGTTGATGGTCTTTATGGAGAAGTCTGAGAATTACCTGAGCAGAAAGAAGGCAGCTACAATCTGGTTTCACATATGCAATTTAGGATCCTAAAAATGTTGATTTCAGTAAGGCTCTAATTCATAAATGTATTTAGGTATCTTTATCTTAAATGTTTATATGAATTAAAGTCAAATCAACATTCTAATCGGGATCCCTGTGTATGAAGAAATATCCAAATAATCCAAGGCATCACAAAATCCCAGTACAGTTCTATATGCAGGAATAGGTGTTAATATATGGTTGTACAGTTACTGTACCTCTACCAGACAGACTTGAGGACTTCGAGATGTTAGACTTATTATGTTAATTGATTGGACAGTTTATGTGTGTTTGTATACTGAGATTAGAGACCAGCAGACAGGTTTTTCTCATACTTTCTGATTTACAACCCTGCTACTGAAAACTCAAAGTGACACATTTATTTCAGAGGTCTCTGAACACTCTTTTCCAAGGAGGACTGTAAAACATAAATCCGGATTTAATGCTGGTTAATACAGCAGTCAGAATCATGAACAGCCTCTCTGCCAGACTGGTTGGTCCCCTTCCTATGCTTCCACCAATATGAAATCTGTGAAGCTGGAGAAGGAGGTGAACACCTGCACTGTGATAGGCAGGTAGGCAGAATACATTGGCGTGGCACAGCAGTCTTATGAAACTGCTTACCTGTGTCACTGTCTCTCTTCTCCCTCACACTGCTTCGGGGTTACTGCAACCTACACTCTTCTCATACAGATTCCAGATTTAGCACCATAATTGTCTCATTTCCCTATACCAGCCTCCATGGAGGATAAAAGCTTCACAGCCTCCACCTCATCACATCCGCTGGGCAGTTCCATTTCAGAGATGACTACCCAGGAGATGTTAGTGATGATAAGAACTATCCATGTTATGCCTGCTGTCAGGTTCCCTCCTGGGCCAGAGTATTGAAAAGACATATTGTACGCTCAGCAAGAAATTGCAGTTAGCCTAGGATATAGTTAGACCATAATTTTGAGAGAGAATATTAAGAACTCAGGGCACTGGAAAAACAAAGGTCTTTTTTTCCACCTGAGGAGGTAGAAAAGTGCCAGAAGGTGGATATGAAGCTTTTGTAAGCTTTGAGTTTGTGGATTCTGCTGTCTGACTGAAGGTTCTAGCTCTATAGTATGTAATTTAAAGTCTCCTCTAGGTGCTTATAATTTAATTGTAAGGTGTCTCACAAACATCTTAGCAGGTGCAAAGAGGACATGAAGTGATCCTTTTTTCCTCTCTCCTCAGCTGGAACATGAAGGCAGCACTTTATGATCCAATTAGTGCCTCCAGGAGCTTTCTAATTGCATTATAAAGCATCTTAAAAAAATAGAAAATTAGAAGCTGGTTTTAAAGCCTGGAAAAAAAAAAAAAGAGAAGTGTTGTTTAACTATTTGCCCTCCTTGTAACTCATCAGTGACAGGATCCAGCACCCTTATGCACCGCATTTTGTCTCTAAGTTCCCCAGATGTGAAATGTGTTCCATCGCTCAGAGCTCTGGAGAGCAGAGAATCCTTTATTGTGTTGTAATCGGAGTTTGAAGTATGCTGTGAAGCTTTGCACCAGAAGTAGCTGGTGGTGCTTATGCATGTTGCTCATTCAAGGAAACTGCAACTGTGCTGCACTATCTGTGGCCATTTTAGCCTGCTAAGTATCTGTTCTATTGAGTTTTTATACCAAGCTCATTGGCATAATGTCTGAGAAGTATTATATATAATGAGCTATAACATGCTTTCAACTTCAAAGCTCAGCCTCTGTATAATAATTATCACATCACTTTCCGTAACTCTCACATATTTTACTTACTGAGTGGGTGGGAAGAAGATACTGAAATAATATTTAGACTTACATAGTGCTTCTCAGCTATAGATCACAAAATATTTTCTGTTGGCAGTTAAGCATTATCATTTCCACAGTGAAAATGGAAAAGACTAAAAGACAGATAACATAGAGCTTTGATTTGAACATAATCTTCTGATCCATAGTGTATGGCCCTTCCTACTTTTCTTCATTAGCTGACAAAAGTGATAGGGTTTGTATCCTATTTTCAATAAAAGAATGAAATGTGTAGAAGCAAAACACTTGAATATGTCCGTTGTATCTCATAAATGGCAGTAATACTTGCTTTCCATTACACCCTCACATAGCCAAGCAGAATACAAGCCATGCATTTTATGTTTCCATCTATTCATTGTTTTGTTGTTGTTGCAGGGATTTAATCCAGCCCACTACAGCAAAAAGACACAGTAGAAAGACTCTGAGATGAGGTTACACTGTGTGCAGAGTCCTCTACTCATCACTTCAGAAAGAAGCTAGCAATGCCAAGGGTGTCCTTAACCACCCATGTATCCTTGGAATTGTTCAGAAATGGATACCAATCCAATTTAAATATGCCAGGCTGTTGTTCAAAATTCAGGCGTTACATTACCTGAACCCAGTTCTCCTTTTACAGAGAAACTTACAGTCTTATTTGGGAGAGTTTTCTTGCCTGGAACAGTGACTGTGCTGGGAACCTCTTCTCCCTCTGGCTAACAGGCACTGGCAGTCTCTCTGCATTGCAATGATAAGAGAGAAGGGCTGCACCTCTGGGAAGAGACATTCATGGTCAGATGCTGTTTCAGGAAAAGGGTAAGGGGCAGCTGACAGCTTTCATCTTTTGTTCTGACACACTGTTGCATACCTATGCACTGGCATACCTATTCATACCCTGCTTTGAGTAAAGCCACTGATAAGTGATGGTAAGTTGTCAGGAGACTTACCACGATGCTCTTTGTTTCTCTTCTGCAAATTTCACTCTTGCTTCCTCTCATCTGAATTTTGGGTTAAGTTTCACTTACACTCAAAAGCCCAAAGCAAAATCAGCTCACACACAAAAAAATAATACTGTTCACATTAAAACTCCTTTGATTCAGTAAACAGTGCTCCATCTTGTTCCAGATTCTTTCATGGCAGGATCCCAATTTCTAGTATAAAATTCACAGGCTTTAATAAATCTTCCACAGTAATGGTTTGAATTTCAGGAGTTTAACAAACACGCTGAGTTTTAGGTTTTATTGCAAACATTTCATATAATTAGCATGAACAGATGGCATATGATTCTACCATTAATCATTTGTGTACAACCAAAATACAGTAATGCCAGTATCTCCCACAATACTTCTTTGAAAAAACACCTGGCTGCAATTCTGATCTCTCTTGCACCTATCAGACACCACAACTGTAGTAAAATTACTTCTGATTTAGCTCAGTATTGAACAATGGTAGAAAGAAGCCTTTTTCATTATAAAAACTATCCTCAGTGGTTTCAAGACTTACACTGGCTTTTATGCAATATATAATCAGTTAAAAAAAATAACTTCCCTGTGTGGGACAAAAAGGAGGAATATTAATGGACAAAATCTTTCAAAGCATTTCTGGAAACAATACCCTTATGTATAAAAAGAGTCTTTTTTGGCGTCTCTGTGTGGTAGTGTTTTCAATTCCAATAGCTATAATAAGAAAAAAAATCTGCCCTATTTGTCAATCTGTCAGGAAATATATTTCAGCTTCAAGCATCATACTCCTGGGGTTTATGGAAATCACAAAGCATCTCATTCAGATGAAGAGGCTGAAGCTATAAGCAGTGCAATTAATATCTTCAATTTCTGCCTTCAGCGTGAAAAGAAGCTCAAAAGCTTTTTAAATCTGAATCCCAAATGCTGTCTAATAGTTCACATCTGGCTTATGCTATTTATGAGAAACAACAGTTGTTGGTATCAGGAGTGCATTCAGTGACATACTAACCTTCTTACCTAGCAAGGTGAGAGCAGGGCTGGCCAGAGGTCATGGGAAGGTTGTTTGGCAGTTTCAGCCGACCTGTGTGGTTGCATCTCAAATGTTTCTGTTGTATTTGGAGACAGAAAAGCCTGCACCTCCCTGACAATACACAACCATGGGTTACCATGTGTTTTCACACACTGTACACACAGGATACAGCCGACAAGAGTCACACTGTTTATTGGAAACAAGCTTTGTACAGTGATAAGTGACAAGTTGAACCTTTTTATTTGTTTGCTATTTGCATTTCAGTAGAATTTAACACCTCATCTCAGACACCACTGTATTTCATCCTATGCAGGCATCTAGATGGGCATAATTCATTCACGAAAAAAACTTCTTTGACACCTCAGGAAGAACATCAGTGGTGTGGAGGAGTCTGTGCGACTCTTGCCTCAGGTCACTTGTAGGTGCAACAAAAGCTCTAGAAGGGGGATGGCAGTAATTTCATTACTGGAGCTGGAGATTTGAATAACCATTCCAAGTAAAGACAAAAAGAGATAATCTCTCATATGGCTAATTTACCTCACAATGTCTGAGAAGTTACCAGAGCATGTAACATCCATGCTGCTATGACTGAGGAATGTTGCACAGAGAGGAGAAAGGGCTTAATCTGAAAACTACTACAGCAGAGCTTGGAAGACTTTCTTGTAACTCATTTACTTTACCAAAAAACATCCTTTCTTCCAACAGTGCTTATCTCCAAAAAGAGACATAAAAATGAGAACAACATAAACTTGTATAAACACTAGTTTGTTCTGGTTAGGTAGGTGACAAGGAATTTGGGTCACATTTCAGAAAGAGATTTTCACTAGGAAACTGAGTGCTGCCAGCACTGGCTTTCAAGATCCCAGTGGTTAAAGTTCTCAGCAGTCTGGTTTATTTAAGTGTAGCCTCTCTTTGAGCAGAAGGTTGAACTGGATCAACTCCCAAGGTCCCTTCCAACCTGAATTATTCTATGTTTCTAAGAAGCCATGACAACACTCAGGTGGCTGAAAAATGGCAAACAGCCCATAGTAATGGATTGTTTGGGCACAACCCAAGCAGTATTGTGTACCTCCTACGGCTTGCTTTCTCTTCTGACTGGGCTTTTAACTGGTAATTTATGTTTTGCTTATTCTGTTGTAACCACAACTGTAAAAACTGAAGGGAGAAAGGGCGGTAAAAGAAAACAGCTTAAATCCTCTTGCTGATAATGAAAAATACAGATGCTGTATTACAGTGCTGTGAAATGGTCTCTCTCCACCAGAATGGTGCATGACAGTAAACCCAGCTTGATTAAGAAAGCTGCTAACAGGCACAGGCTGCTTAATATTCCTGTACAGTCTACACAAGATAAATGTTTTCCCAATTCATCTCTTTTTAAACATAATAAAGCAAAAGAGAGAGAGGGAAATACCTGTCACACTGGGATAAATGTCTTTTCTTGAACACCACAAAAACCCACTACCAAAGTTTGCTGGCCAAAAGTCAGACAGGAGATGATTTCTTCATTGTGATTCAAGCTCCCTGCAAACATCCTTCTAGTCAGCAATAAATTTATCTCATGCTACTACAGAGAAATCACCTGTGCAGCCAAATTTTGATCAGAGGTGTGTCTTGTCAGAGTAGCCACAGGACTGCAATACATGAAGGGCTACTGAACAGTGAGTGCTCATACTTCTATGCTAGGACATGCAGCAACAGAGCAGATAAAAGACTACCTAGAGAGCGCCTAACAAACTCTTGCTTATGGCTATGAATAACAATGAGAGCTGGTTTGAAGCATTTGGTTGGGCTTGTTGATTTTTTTTTTCCATTTTGTGAATTTCTACGCTTAAGCCAAACAGTTTTATTTATTTATTTTGAGCATATGGCTAAATCTCAGCTGAGGGTAATCACAGAAGCTTTATGTCTCACGCTTGTTTTCTGAAAACACTCAGGACAACAGCAGTGAGTCCAGATCTCTATTGCTTTGCTACCTGTGCAAAGAGGGTGTGAAATGGAACCTTAATAGCTTGGTAACCTTCAGGTACAGGTGATTATCCATAATAAATTCAGGTATTGAATATTGAGATCCCAAATATCAGTGTTCAGCCAGCTTGTCGATCACATCATCCTGTAACATTTGTACATATTATTCATTAATAACTTTGTTGGGTTTTCTCTTGAGCAAATTAGGGACCAAAATTCATTTACACACTACATGAATGAGTGAGTAACAGGAAGCCTATTCACATAAAATTTTAGTTTTTACTCTTCATGGATGTCTGTACTCTCACCAATTCTCTGGGGAATATTCAGGTGAGGGAGCATATGCTGGAAGGAATATGCTGTCTGGCAATGAAAGAATTCTCTAAATTTGTAGTGCTGGAACACCAAAACTAGAGTGCTGTGTTTCTCCTGCTTGGATTTTTCAAAGCTTCAACTGGTTTTCCAGGGCTTATTTAACACACCACAACAAACTGGCAGATGTTAGCCCAGCCTTTTGAGGGTGAAGCAGTCACAGGTCATTTGAACACATTGTTTTTGCAAATTTTTTCCCAAGTAAGAAGCTGATGCTATCTGCACAGAGTTAGAGAGATTTATTTTTGCCTCAAAGCCTTTTCCTTCCTCCCACAGAAAAATTGTTTCCTGTTCATAGGAAAACTAGCTTTCACATGAATGAAACACTGTACAAGTTTAGATGAAAGATTATTAAATGTCTCTTTTTTCACAGAAGCAGAGCAAACATCTATGAGTTTTGAAGCTGTAAAGAAAACAAGATTTTCTTGACACTGACATTTTCATGAAGTTCAAGACTTGAGTCAAGCATGAAGTTTTGTTTTGGTGGATAAAAATGATACTTAAATGCAAGTAAATTTTCTTAGAAATATTTTCCTGAACTTTAGTTATTATTAGGCAGTACGAGAACAGAAGGAAATATCCGTTGGTAACTACATCAACAAAAAATTTCTGTCTACAAATAAAGAGGAAAATTGCTTTTCGTTGGAGTAGCTGGCTGTTGTGGTTTTTGCTTGGCAAGGTTCTTGTGGAGAAGGGAAGGCTGCAGGGGTGGCTTCTGCAAGGAAGCTAGAAGCTTTCCCTAGCCCCTATAGAGTAAATACCAGCTGGGCTCAAGGCAAGAGTCGTTGCTGACCAAGGTGAAACCCGTGAAGAAGGGAGGGGTGAGGGTAATTGTTTTAAGATTTGCATTTATTTCTCATATCCTACTCTGATGTGTGTGTGTGTGTGTGAGCAGTGTAATAAATTTGATGTGTTGGGTTTTTTTAATTCTGCGTTGAGTCTGTTTCGCCTGTGACACTAATTGTGGAATGATCTCTCCATGTCATTATCTTGACTCCCAAGCCTCTCAATATAGATTTTCTCCACTGTCCAGCTGAAAAGGGGAGTGAGAGAGCGGCTTTGGTGGGCATCTGGCCTCCAGCCAGCGTCCAACCACCACAATGGCCTTTTTGGTTAACATATTAAAAGCTAAGTGATTTGTGTAACTGGGAGCATGAAAGAACTGGCTGGCATTGGATCTACATGACATTAGCTCCCCAGCCTTTCTTACCTGGAACTTGAGTCTGAGTCAGATGTGTACGACCTTCTGAAGGTTTGAATTCATGCCCTAAATCTGCACTGGGTTTTCCTATTGCACTCTTTCACATGAAGTTTTATAAACAGTAGAAGATAGATATGTCGTTTCCCTGGTTCAGGTGCCATTCCTAAAACATTGTTGTTTTCAGACTATAAACAAGATATTTATGAATCCTTTTACTTGAATCATGTAATCTGTCTTCTTCTTGCTATCTCTCTCACAGATCTTTAGAAATAATTATTTTTAAAAACTCTCCCCCTTTTTTTTTGTTTTTTCCAGACAGCAAGATAAAATACCAATGTTTAATATATACATTTACCGATTCATTACATTATTCTCTATATGGAAAAATTGATATGCAAATGAACAGAAATGTCAACTTCCATGTTTTGCATGCTAGGAAATGCAACAGGATTAGTGATGCGAAGTCTACAAAAGAGGAAGTGAAGAGGAAAATGAAAGTCCTTTGTGATAAATGGTCAGAGAAAAATAGTGAAAACCTTAACAAAGATTCTTTTGTGAAGATCAGGGCTTTAACATCACTAGACTGCATGCTTCCCAGAAAAACTGCACTTCTATTCTTTTTTGCAGGTCTGTGGGAAAAGAACAGAGAACAAAAGAGAACAAAGTAGAAATTAACAACTATTACTATAGTTCTCCACCATGCTATGATGCAGACTTTTATACCTTTAATCTGTGGATTTCAAAGACATCATTAAATCTGATTTGATTAACCTAAAGAAATCCAGGAGTTAATTTACAGCTATTTGTCAATTTACAAGCCATTGAAGTGCAATGAAGCTGAGCATTCTTCTTTCAGCACTTTCATAATTAAGCATTTGACTAATTTAAATATTAAAACTGTTTTCTCATAATTGCCTCATCTCAGTCAAACGTAAGTGAGACAACCTTGTGTTTGCTTAGATCTGAGATCTGGTTTAGCACTAAAGCCTAACAAAAATCTGTGAAAAGACTCTGGTTGCTTCTATCATATGTTTCTGCCAGCAAAGTCAACATCTGCAGGGGCTTTCTGAGAAATGACTGGCATCAACTTTATAGTATTTAAGAGTAGACATTCATTACCCATATTAAAGGAAGCAGCGAAACATTTTGGTTTTTTCTTGTTGCTAACATAATCTGAAATTATTTTTAAAGGGAAAAAGAGATGTTAAAATATATTGTTGGTAATTATTTGCATCTCAGTTTGCTCAAATGAGACATTGAAAATGGAAGTGTAATTTTCCATTCCATATCATTTTCAGGCTAAGATTCATGAGCACAATTCAAACATTGGTACAGACTTGCCAGAGTGGTCCTGGCATCATCTCCATCCTTGGAGATACTTGGAACCCAACTAGACAAAGTTGACCCTGCTTTTAGTAAAGAGAAAATAGGACTAGATAATGTCCAGAGATCACTTCCAACTTCAAATATTCTATGACTCTTTGAAAATATTTAAATCTCAATTACAAAATATTTTCACAATGTAGAAAATATATACTTGGAAAGTTAAATACATTATTTTCATAAACCTTAAATTCCAAGCTGAATTCTTCTATGTTTATTAGGAAGAAGTTTTATTCATATTCCTTGGCATATTTTCAGTTGCATCTTACAATTCTAATAATTTTACTCATTAGCTCTTAAATCCTCTGGCACCAGTGCCCCACAAAATGTATGTGCTTTTGAAAAATGCATTCAATATCCATTGCTTTGATACATTTCTTACATTTGTCCTAGTAAGGGCAGATAGGTCATGCCCTGTATCCTTTTTGGAAGGGCTAACCATAAGAGTGGTACACACATATCCTCCAATCCACACAGGGGAACAAACAGACAAATCATTTTCCAAGGAAATGGTGAGGTGCAGGGATTTTTTCCTCTATGGCATGAAAAGAAGTCCTCTTTTACTTCCATTCTGTCTCCAAATCAAAAGCACAGGGATAGTATTCAAGTTTGGTGTACAATAGCATCAGATTTCCTTTGCACGGCTTCTCCTATGGATGCACAGGCTCATCCTTGGGTTGGCCCATGGGTAAACTGTACACCTGAACTTACCCACTGTGGTATCAATAGTCAGTACAGAAGAACTATGCATCACTTAAGATCCACTTCAATTATCAAAAATAATCTTTTATCAGGACAGGGCTCATGCATAATCTAAGTTCTGGATCTCTGCACAGGATTTAACTCATCCAGACATGTGGAGTATTTCAAACAGCTTGCCTCTTATCTCCTCTTAGCACTTCCTTTATTGTCTCCCAGTTAGGAATCATGCTGATGAGGCAAGAACTGCCCATACAACAGCATTTTTTTTTTCCAGCAAACATGCAATTGCTGATAAGCAGCACAGGTAAATAATATGACATGTAAAGGAACATTTACAAACTGCACTGTATTATTACCTATCTATCTGGAATATTTATTTGACCAATATATCAGCTCTCAGGGGACTGGAAACACTGTCACGTGCTTTCCACAACAAAAAAATCCTAAACCCTCTATCATAATGTATGTGCTTCATTAGTGTTTGGGATGTGTCATTTTAGCAAAGTAGAGGAAAAATCAAAGTAAGGGGGAAGCTAAACTAATTATTTAAAGTGATAAATCTAGTTTTTTCAGACAGGTTATGGGACTTTCCTGCACTAGGGAGACAGCTCATACCATAAAATCAATACACATGAATTTGATGTAAGTTTGGAGCAAAAGTTCAAATTCTATTAAAGTCATTCATGTACCTACCTTTCTTTATAAGTGAATGTGCTACACATCTCACCAGTGAAATGCCTCTGTTGATAGCAATAGAAGAAAAGAATATAAGGCCAGTTGGTACTGGTGGTGTCCTGATTCTTTATCTTATGCTCTTTTTTTGAGGTATTTAAGTTTGCTAATGTTCAGGATGTTCAACAAAGCCAATTTCCTTGTGATGAAGCAACCAAATACTGGTGCTTGGAGAGAGCCCGCATGGCAAATTAAATTAAATAATCTTGTCAGCAGGCAATTTTTTTACTTGCCTAAAGTAAAATCTAATAAGGGGAAAAAATCAAGAACCTTAATTTCTGTTTTATGTGAAGTTTTAGAAAAGTAGAAGTTAGTAGGTCTAATCAGATTGTGACTGGTATGTACATTTTTTAAAATTAAACTTTCACTTTTCAGTCACTTTAGAAAATTGTACTCAAAAAGTATATATCAAAATGACTGTCAAAAAAGTACATATCAAAATGACTGTCAAGAATGCCCAGGTATTACATATAATTCATGCAGTTTTTGTTTTGTACAAATTATAAGCTGAAAATCTGTGACAATATCACTTTCTAAGATCTTTCAAAGACAGTCTTTTGGTTCACCGCATGCATATGGCTTTGGGAGAACCTGATGGAAATACAGTAATTCTAATCACCAATATTACTTATTTAACAACAGAAGGCAAATGTAATTTCAAAACGGCTGTCATGAACGTTTGCTTCCTCCAAAAATTAAATACTCGAAACAATATAACAAGAGGACGTGAGATTTTTTTTACTTCTTTCTGCTCTAGGGATCTAATTTAAATACACAGTATGGACTTTAAAGGATTTTTTTACATATTTTGGACTTCTTTTTTTCCCTTTGGCCCAGCTCCTAGTTTCAGAAACAGTTGCTATTTGTTGTAATAACAAACTCACTATTCCACTGGAGACATAGGCAGGTTACTAACAGCTGGGGAGTAAATTCCAAGTCAAACAGTACCATATTGTTTCTGTTACGCAAATGCTATTTTCATGCTTATTAGCAAAATAATTACATTTTCCTTTCATAAGGAAGCATATTAATAACAGGAATTATGACATTTCAAGAAAACTACAGTCATGGCAACTAAACTTCCGAACTCAACTGTGTGCTTTCTAATTTTCAGCAAAAAAAGCTTGACAAAAAGTTTACCAAAAATAGTACTCTATAAGAAATGAAAATCAGCACCAAGAAATAACACAGTTCTGGAGGGCTAGTCTCATTCCTTCTCCCTTTCTGTTATCTGCGGTCTTAACGGTGGCAGCTGCAGGAAAGGAAGCTATATGAGAAGAATGTAGTCCTGCAGAGGGTTCACAAATACTCTGGGAGAAAGAAGTTAATTTTCCATCTTTTCTTACTAACCCTTATAAAATATGGACTTGGTCATGCCGGATCTAAGATAATTCAAGTCCAGCTGATGCTGGAGTTAGATCTGTGGATATGAGCTTGGTATGAGCTTAAGTTCATGTTTACAAAGATCTGCCACTATACTCTTTTGAAGATCTAGGTCTGAGCCACTCTGAGAGAGATTTGCAAAGGAGTTTTAGCACCTATATTTTACAATCCAATGAGAGGCACCTGCTTGGGAAATGAACTCATGGTTCCTGTCTGGAAAATAGAAACAAAATTTTTCTATTTCTGCATTGTGAGCCATCCAATTAGTTCATGTTTTTTCTTCAGCTATTACAAAGACAAATTGAGAAAAAAAAATCCATTAGTGAGGCTGTGGTGGTCCCTGTGTGATTTTAGCCAGCCTCTATATTCAAATTATGTAGCCCTTACAAGTGCCGCTCTACAGCCTGCAATGGATATGTGACCTACACACCACCAGTGAGGCTCCATCAAAGAGCACCAATCCTGCTGTGAAGACTGTAGTATGAGTTCATATTCTAATGTCAACTGAAGGGGAAGAACATGCCTAAAACAAAAAAAGCAAATACTGTTTTTCCCTAAAATACCTTGGTTGGTCTGAATTTTTAACCAATGTATTTTCAACAATACTTTTCTCATGGTGCTGACTCACTGCTGTTCTGAACTGAAATGCTTAAGTCAAGGACCAGCGCTTATTCTTGTCATTGCTTCCTACACTCTAAGTGGTGTTAACGACTGGCAGAACATGAGAATAAATTGATTTCTGGAATGTTGTTTTAATGCCAGTCACAACAGTGTCCATTCAACAGTGAAAATTTGAGCATCCATCCTATACTGCCTTTATAGCTATTGCTATCACAGGGCATCCTCCATTCCCTTAGCACTTGAAGAAAAGGACCAGAAAAAATAAGGCCTTTCCAATTAAAGTCACAATTTTATATCCCACTTGCTGTTTGTCATCCAGAGAGCTGCTGGGTAGGTTAAGAAGATCTGCAGATAATCTCAAGCATTACTGGCTTAAATTGCCTTAAATTATCCTAGGCTTTATCTTTTCCTACATTACCATGAATTATGATATCTGTCAAGTGCATTCAGACTTGTAGTTTTTTGTCAGTCTCCTCTAGATAAACTCAGGTGAGATGTGAGGATGTCAAACACAGCTAGAATAGCGTGCTCTGCCTGTGCTGTTGTTTTAAACTTCACAAAGCTATTTTACTGTTCAGAAAATTACCTGTTGTTAAAATTTGAAGCCAGAATGTCTTTGTTAAAAATTATGTCAATTTATCTTCGTAATGCCAAGTCCTAAAACACTCAAAATTTTGGGATCGTCAAAGAGAGGCTGAGGTAGACTTGACCTTGCTGTCTCAAAAATGGTTAGAATTTACCACAATAAAAATGTGGTGGAGGGAATGTGTTTCAATAACAAATGCTGCTCCTACTCCATATGAAGGTTATGTCTGCATATTTGGTTGTGGAATGAGGTAGATTGACTCTAAGAACTCAAGGTCAACTTTCTTGCCTGCAGGTGAAGCCATGTGCATGTGTCTTACAGTGCCAGTAACATCGGGGCACACCATGCCTCTGTTTTTGATATGAAGGGTTCTCCTGTTGACGCACGGTTGACTCTAGTCACCAAAATCCTGTGCTATTTTTCAGAGTAACTAGCTGCTGCTGTCTTCCCATGGGTTGGAACCATTTGCCTCTGTCACAAACAAAATAGCGTAGGAGAAATACCTCTATGACACAAAGATAATGAAGCCATTTCTCTGAAAAGAAAGCCATAGAAAGATTTAGGTTTTAGTGAGAAAATCTGGAGTGATGGATAAGGAGGGAGGAGATGAGGAGAGGAGGGACTGTGGGGGGTTTTTTTGACAAGCCTTATCAACAGAGAGTCAGAGTTGGAGTTCTAGGTCTGCAGTCTCTCTAAAACAGCATGAGGACTCACATTTTTCACAGCACCCTAGATCTGGTGCAGACAGTATAGGAACAACTTTTCATGAGCAACTGCCAAGACAAGCAGCTAGCACTCATATTTGGGGAGTACAGGCTTAAGCAGCCTGGCTTTTCTCTAGTTCCCTCAAGCAATATAAAGTCCGCACGGTGCTTTTTTTCTGCACATGCACATCCAGGATAAGCACACGTTCTGCCATGCACCTCCTGTTTCATGTTGCTTATTCCTCAGGAACATCATATGTGGTGCCTCCCATTTTCAGGAAGTTTGCCTACTTTTCTTCCTGGATCCTACCTTCCTGCAGGTTTGTTCTACTGAATTGTTGCCTCACAAGTCTCTGAAATACATCATTGCATCATAAAAGGCATTTTTTTTCCTCCAAAGAAGTGAATCAACAGGGTCAACTCAAATCCTACCATATAGTTTAACCAACTTAAAGACTAGAAATTATACTGAACAGAAAAACATATTTTGAAAAAAAAAAAATCTCTGAATGCTCCTTCTGTTCATGCTCTCAAGTGGGCACAGGTTACTAAATACTCTGTTTTTGTAAATGGATGTTTACCTTTAAGCACTTGAACAGTCTTGCTGATTTCAATGGGACAGCTCAGACACTTAAGCACTTAAATTTAAGGAAGTGCTTTCCTGGTACATTGCTAGTGCAGTGACAGGATTCTCAGCCGCTTGCAAACACAAGAGGTCAAAACATTATATCTTTTTTTTCTTTTTTTTTTTTTGGCTATTTTTCATGAGGAAGGAAAAGTGCAGAAATTTCAAAGCTAAAATATTTTGATTAGAAGTTGAAATACCTTGATGGGAAAAAGCTTTTATAATACTTCATGGTACTGTACTTTGGTTGCTTTGTGGAGATGAAGAGTGTGCGGATTAGCCATACTTGCCAAATGCATACACAAGACAGGTACAATGTGAGACATAGTAATCTATTGATTTTTATCTTGGCCTTTTGCAAAGTGTTAAATGACCTCGTTTAAAAATATTCTGGGATAGTTGCAATGAAAACTGTCAGAGCTGTCATCAGCTTCAAAAAGCTTACACTAAAGCATCTTTTTATCTGGTTTATATGACAGGTTTGTTTGGGCAGGCATAAATAAACTGCAGCAGTCCCCTAAAATCCTTTATTTAACTGATTGTGACTAGCTGTGGCTACAGCCACCCATCATATAATAAAGGGTTTATGTTATTACTGCAGCTTGAATACATATTTGGAGAGGAAGAAAAAGTTTTTGCCTTCTCAGATGCTTCATAGGCCAGTGACCTTTATAAATGACAGCAAATCTCTGCTGAATGAAGGATGAGGGGAAAGAGGAAAACATTAAGATATTTTGTCCTACTTTTTTGTGGCATGTTGAAAACAATCACAGTGCCTATTTGTCATGTTCCGGCTTTGTCTCCCTTTTGCAGTAGTGTCTGACAGGCTGAATGAAGAAAGTGTAAGTGAAGATGAATTGGTAAAGGTATCACTTCTGTTCTGCCTAATTCTGAAGCAGATGAAAAATATATATAATACCAGGATGTTAAAGTGAAGGAAACATTAAGATCAAGGGACTGCAGGAATAAAATAGAGGTCCTTTGGGCAATTTAGGGAACAAATGAATAATCCAAATGTGTTTCTTATAATTTAAGGCCTTCAGTTACTTGGTGCTATTTGTAACATTAAAATAACAAGCAGACTGTTTGCACTGGAAAGGGGTGAGCAAGTTGGACAAATGCAGAAATGATAATTCCAAGAACAGAAGAAAATACAAGGAAAATTTCCCTAATATCAATAGTCATTCACGCTGCAGAATTTTCCTGGGGGAGCACATGCTTCTGTTTTGATTCATTTAAAACCAGACTGGGGAAAAACTCAGGAGCAGACCACACAGAAAAATTCTTACTCAGTAGTAGGATTGATGGGATGAATTACACCTCTTTTCCATGCAGGAGTTGTGTAACTGAAAGCGTAAAAATTGCCTGGCAGTTCTGGGAAGTGTGGCAAGGCCCATGGGATGCTCTCCCACGCCAGTTCACATACTGCCAGCAAATCAGTATCCAGCTAGTTGCCAGTGCCCTGGGGAAGCATTCTGGTGAGCCATGCTCACCAGCTTCCCTCTTTCCACCTTTGTCCAAAGCAAAACTTCATCTCATGGTGGTGCATAGCAAGAATCAGGGACTAGGGCTCATGTCTTGGCAATATTGTCTTGTTGAAAGAGGGAAAAAAGAATTTTTCAGACCTTAGTCCTGTGCAAGAAATCTCTTCAATGTGTCATAGTTGTCACAGTGTACAATCGCTGGGCTACTCATCCTGCTTCCTTTGTGCAGTCCAATGGCAAGAAAGATACTCAGCCATACTTGTGCATGCACACAAAAGCTTGCTCTCTCCCTTTCTCTCTCTCTGTAGAGTCAGGCTGGAGACATATCATTCCATAAAGAATAATACAATCAGATTTAAACTCTCCAGGCAATACACTGTAGGCAGATTGTGAGCAAGCCGAGATAAGAAGTTCATAAAGATGCTCTATAGCCTGAAAAAACTTCTCTATGGAAAAGAGTTTGATTATCTTCCCTTGGGTGCTGATGAAAATTTCACTAGTGGCTTCAGTCTTTAACAAATCAGTCAGTTAACAAATCAAAGAAAGGGAATTAAAATTCTGCTGTTACTTAAAGCTTTTTTTACTGGCTTTTTCCCATTCAGTTCAATGGAACAATTCTTAATTAGCAACCCCTGTAGACTAGCTCTAAACTTCCCTTTTCTATTTCTGAAAAGATTAATGTCATATATGAAAATAAATCTAGAGATTTAGAGCTACTTCATATATCTCAGTTAGTGATTCTTACTACAAAATTGTCCTTTTGCATAAAAAATATTTTTTTAAAAAAAAAAGATATTCCGGTATCTTCTGTTGTATATTTATTTTTAATGTTTGTTTTCAGGGTTTTTCTAATGTTTATTTAAAATATTATGGACCTTTTTTTATTTACTGACCTGATTTTAGCAAACAGGAACATCTGGATATCCACAAGGATATTTCCAGTACAACATTTTGGAAGAAAAAATGCAGATGCTTGTATTTTGTACATGAATTGCCAAAAAAAAAGAAAATGGATCTGTTTCAGACAGCTTCAAATGTAAATTATATCAGTAGTTTAAAATGTGCCATGAAACCTCATTTTCTTCTTCAGCCACCTGACTAATTGATCTTACCTCATTTCTGCCTTTTTTAAGAACTGAATTTCTGCCACAGCAGCAGTCATTTTGAACTTGCTGCCTGTTCATGAGGAGCAGTCACAAAGAGAATTTAGAAAACAGAGGAATGGCAATGTCTCGTTGAAATTACACTCCCACAAAATTGATATGAGGCAGAGAGTGTGGGAGGCGTAGAGATGAATTGTCTGGGGGATGTAGATTGATAGACACCACATGGCCTGATACTACAGGGCAATGTCTGTGACAGTCACTTCATACACACATACCTTAATGCACTCTCTACAATGATTTCTTCAGGCCCTGTATCGGCGTGTGATGGCACTCAATACTCTGAAACACATGTTTTATTGAAAGGAGTCTGATTATCTTCTCATGGATGCTGATTAAAGTTTTGCTAGTGGCTTAAATGAAAAAAAAAAAAAGAAAAGGAAAAAGATCCTAAGTTAAAAAATCATATAAAAACATTAAAATTTTTACTCTAACAGCTTTATATATACTGGCATGTCCCCAGTGAGTTCAAGGAAGTATTCTTGATTAATGGCCCAAGCAAATTATCATGGGTAGTAAGTATAGTATGAAATTCAGCACTCTGATAGCTATCCTAGTGGGAACAAAATTTCAATAATGTACTATAGTTATGCTTATTAGGCATATCACCTGTTACAAATGTAATAGAAAGTCCCTACTGTACTCATCTTATTTGATTTCAGGAATGACCAAGAGATTGGATGAAAGACAGATATTAAGCTTCATTTTTCACACCTCTCCTCCACGGACACCTACAGTTCATCCATCCTGAGATGACATCCTAGCCTGTACAGGCAGAAGGATGTTACAATGATTAGATCACTGCCAGCCCAAGACATGTCAGATCCACCTTCAGCCTTATGCTCATGATTTTTCTGGTGGCAGGTCACTTATTCTTACTGTGCCCTCTGCACAGAGTTATTCCGGGTATCTTCCCTGCAGAACTGCATTAGGTCCTGATCATCCCTGTCCTTGGTCCCTTTTTCTTCCCCTTCTGCCCTATTTCCCTGGACACTCTCATCCATGAGTAAAATTTGACCTCTGCACTGGTGATTCCTGCAACTTGCTGTCTCCTCTAGACCAGGTTTTCATCCGGGGAAAAATACCAGCTTGCCTCTGTAGCTGTTTCACTAGCAATCTCAATGGTAAAAAGGTTATTTATTTTATTTTATAGGGGTTTTTTAAAAATTTATTTGTTAAAATTTATTTTCCACAAGGCCACTGTCCACACCACCACCATCGTGGTGCCCACTGTCCAGGCTGGTATCAGACATCATCCTCAACACAGGATCACTTCTTGGATTTGCACTTTTAGTGAATAGCCAAGTCTCACAAATTTTCCATGCTAAGATACTGCCTTTCCTATTCATGTATGCAACTCAAATTTCTCATCCCAGCCTAATCTGTTTGAGCCCTCAACTACTGCAGGTTACTTTTCTCCAGCTTTGACAAATGCGTATTTGCCCCCCGGATGTGCATGCAGAATGCAGCTGTAGACAGTATTTCCTTATGCTGCGACACTGTCTTCCCCTCTCTGACATGCATTTGGCTCCCACCTCTCTGCTGTAAAAAGCATTCACTACATTTCCTCATTTGTAAAGATTACTGAGGCCTGCTCCCGTTGCGCTGTCTCTCAAATATCATTATGTATTGAAATAAAACTCACAGTATTGGCTTGGTCGGCTGAGCCGCAGCCACAGTTCAGACAGGGGAATTTCTGCTTTCTGCAGTAAAGGAATGCTTTGTTAAGACCCAAAAAGTGGGTCATTCAGATTTCTCTGTTGTCTTCTCCTTTAAGCCCCCTGGAAGCACAAAAATTTGTTTTGTTTTGATTTGATGTCCTTTACTCTGTAGTACAAAAAGCTCCATGTCTGGGTACTCTAGAATTACCAGTAATATTAATTCTGTGGGAAAAATATTGAAAATAGCAATATTCTTTCTTAGTAGCCTCATTTAAGAGAGCAGTTGAGGCTCACGGTCCAATAACTGTCTTCTTAGTACATGACAATTACACTTTGAAAAATAAGAGAAAGTTAAAAGCTACTTTTTCATGCATCTTACATTCTCCCACACATTATAAGACAGGTGAAAAATGTTTTACTTGGAGGTCGATGTCACTTCTGAAAGCTTTTAGTCATTAATTACCAGTGATTTTGTTTTGTATCATAGTTAATGTCAATTCTTCACAAGTTCTGGTTTTCAAAAAACAGTTGTTAGACTCAAGTTTTGATGAGATTAAATTTCCAGTCTTTTATAGGATTTCTGGATTATAGTATTTGTCATAACATTGTAACTCTTTTAATGTTAAAAAACAATTGTTATCTCTAAGTAGTTTGTTTTAGGAAGTTTAAAGTGTTTGAACAAGTTCAAAACTGATACATTAAATTGTGCTTTAAAAAGCCCAAATAGCCACTTCACATCAGGCTGGAAACTTCTTCATAAGGGAAAGAGCATCCAAAGATTTTGTGCTTTCCTCTCAAATGTGGTGCTGAGCTGATATTTGGGCTGTCCTAGAAACTAGATTTTGTGCATTTTGATACATGATTTAGATCTGAACCAATCATGTTTAATATTCAGTGTTGTCCTGAGGTGCCTAATCCAGAAGGCTATGCATGCTAGGCTTTGTGCGTAGTAAATGAAAAGAGAGAAAGGCTCCACCAGAAAACATTTGAACTTGAGGTATAGTGAATTGCCTTTCATGGGTGCCTTTCTGTCATCATTCAATTGAAAAGGAAAATAGATCTTGATTTTTTTTGTGTTCCTTATTTCTTGACTATCTAATGGGGATATTACCTTCTTTCACTATGTTTTCTGTTTAGACTGACAGTTCTTTGGGACTAGGATTATTTTAACTACAGATATTTGTCATACACTAATAGGCCTCATCTTGAGGGTTGTCTCTAGAGGCTCCTGAAGTACATATTGAAAAAACTAAGAATGCCTTAATAAGGATTTACTTTGTGATAATTCAAAGTTATGTTATGTTTAATCTTAAGAGAAATTTCCTTGACCTTTGGGCAATTATTACCCCATTAGTTCTCAAAAAAATTTCTTTGTAAAGAAAATTGAGGGCCTGATTGCATTCCCCTTTGGAAAACCTGGACTGTGTATGCTAGGTGGTGGATCTGACTTCAACCCCAGCTTCAGCATTTGGCCTAGTGTCTTCTCAGTAACAAAAGTGAAAGACTAAGCCCGTCAGGCACATCCTGCCAAAGAGATGCTGCAAACTTCTGTGGAGATTGTCATTTTAATGCAGTTATCTTTTTCTTCCTTTTGGCAGTGCCAGAATGAATGAATGAAAGCAAAAACCTCCTTCCCTCATCCAGGAAGGAATTCTGCTCACTACAGAAAGTTGATGCTGGTCTGAAGTGTTCTTTGAATCCTCCTGTCCCATTTGGAGCAGGTATGAATTGAGCTTACACCTTTTGTAAAACTATCTTTCAAGGAAAAGATGCTAGTAGTTATACTAAACTACCGTCTGTTCTGAGTGCCAACTTTGTGGCTAACTGGGATGCATGAACTTACAATGGATCATTGCTTTAATCTCCTCACCTTGTAATTATCCAGTTTTTATCAAGGTGAAATAAATAGCAAGACTTTTTACTTAGGCATCAGTAGGACGGGAGACTAAAGAAGTGCCCAGAGTAGGTCAGAAAAAACCTTGTCTGTTGGAGGTGATATTTTATAACTGGTAAGTGCTTGATGAGATCTTTCTCATGCTGAAACAAATCATTCTCCAAGAAGGATTTTAGACAAGACAGGCCAATAACCTGTTTCAAAATGGATAATTCTGGAAGTGAAATCAGAAAACCTCAAAATGAATATGTCTGTTCACTGGGGAATGTAGAGAAACTATATGTATGATAGATCGTATACAAAATTGCTTTTGCCCCTTCTTTTCTGCTCTGGACCAGCAAAAGTCTTGTCTGATATTTTTTGTTTTATTTCAATTCCTTACAACTCCCTGCAGTGGAGCGCTGGCAACCTTTTTCTTGTCCTAGAAATGGACTTTTCAAACCTCTGTGGTGGGACTTGCATTAGTGCATATCTCTGAATGACCTAATAAAAACATGGAGGGGGGGAAAAATTGCCTCTATTCACAGTCCACAAGCTTTAATTTCTTCATTTTGCCCTAAAGGGCTCTGCACTGAAACCGTTCCTGAAGACTACAACACTTTGCTGTTTTCATGTCTCAGTTCTCAAGTGTTGTTTGGGCAGGTGGAACTGCAGGATCAGGCTGTTCTGCTGTGCTACCTTTATCACTATAAAGCTGCTCTCTAAAGGGACTTAACAATCTGAAATATTGATTTAAGCTTTCTGATTAGCGGCCTGATATAAAACATAGGGACTATAAATCTTGTGTAATATTTGAACAGAGATACAAATACTGAAGCTTCCAGATAACAAGACTTGCCTTTCCATAGGAAATGCTACTGCAGCAGAGTAAACTTCAGACATTTAAGAACGTATTTCCAAAACATTTGTTTTGGAAAACAAAACACATTTGTTTGTGGTTTATTTTGTTCTCTGGAATAAAATTATGAAAATTAATTTATTGGTGTGAGGTATTAAGTCAAAATCTGCTCATATCTTTCAGAGTATTAGTCCTGTGGGCCAATACATGTAGTTCTCATGTAAGCGATTGCCATTAAAATGCCATAATTAACCAATACATATAAAACACAGAAGTATCTGCAACGTTTTCCTCAATGTTTTGAGAATACAGAATAGCTGCAGTAGTTCAGATGCTGAGGGACAGCAAGTACTGGTGAATTTTTATTTTTTTAATGGGAGCCACTTCCAGTTTAAAATGCTCTCTGTGCTTTCTATAAGTTCATTAAAATCAAACCAAAAAAAAAAATAAAAAAGACAACCCCAAACCACAAGTGAAATTTCTGAGGCTACTACTTTCTATCTGATGTTTGCATACACTGCATCAGCAGAATTACACCCAAATTATACCAGAGAAACATCAGAATTTTGTTGAGAACCTGCCTGTGTCAATCCACTTCTTAGGGCAGCCTTTGCAAGAGCAAAGAATTAAGTCAAATATCAAAGGCACTGCATCACAAATTTATTTGGATACCTGTACAAAACACCTTTTAAAAGCCTCCT
>VZTU01028992.1:7736-40180 GCA_013400835.1 Zapornia atra
ACAAAACAAAACAAACAAAAAAGTCATTTATGTGCAAGTTTTTAGTGAAAAGTCAATGTGAAAGAGCAACAGAAATTCCTGACAAAGCCTCCCCCCCCTTCAATCCCTCCCACTGCTTCTCCGTTGTCATCCTTCTTAAGTATCACCTCTCCTTTCCATCAGGACTGGCACTCAAAGATACCAGATGGCAGCCTCAAGATTGTAGCACCCTTTAATGTCTGCCCTTTACTGTCTGGCAAAAGTGTTGACATTTCTGCCTTGAATGAGAACTGAAAACATTTAAAAAATATATTCAACATGAACAGTCAGTGTCTAAGATGTTGTTTACACACTGCTAATGGGCTTTGACTTTAATAGAATGATCCCTAGGTCTGCAGAACTCACAGTCAGGTGTGAACTGGATATTTACTTCTGTTATTTCCATTACATTAGAAAAATAACCAGCCGTTCTGCCCATGGACTTAAGAGCTGTGCATACTATTTCCGTCAGCAAATATGAGGGCACTGTTGTAGGCTTTCTTGCAAGCAGAAGCCAAGCTAGAGAGTACAATCTCCTAGAATAGTCCCCAAGAAGCTCTGCCTCCTCCTCTGGGAGGAGTTGTTACATGGATAGGATCAGGAAAAGATCAGGTTCTCTAATTTTAAAGGGCAGAAAGAAGAAGTTGCATGTGCTATTAAACCTTTGAGTCTTCAGCAGTCACTGGATTTTAATACTTGCATCACAGATTTTTGTCTTTAGTTGCACACTGATGTTCAAACTGAAACCTCATCACTGAAAGTAAAATTAATATAGTTGGTTGGCTGAACTGAGCACAGAAATAACAGAGTGAATTGTTAATTTCTAAGAGTACACTTCAGGGAAATGTCTGGAATTGTTTTTTCTGAAGGTCTCAAAACGGCGACTTGAATCCATAAGACAAGAAGTATTTTATGTAAAATTCTAAACAGTCTTAACTTATAGTAGAGCAGAGTTACAAGGTGCTCTTAGTAGGTCATGGTGTCGAGCACCAGCTGACTGGACCCAACACTTGTACGAGCAGCACTGATAGCAAGCTGTCTCTCTCCTGCAACTCATTCATAGCACAGTATCATTTCTGATGGACATTAAGAAGGCCCATGCGTCTCCTCTTCATCAAAAGCTATTAGATAGCTCTTACTATAAAGTTTTTGAGACTGCATTTCATGTTTTATATATTTGTAGATTTTTCTTTTTTGTTGTTAATTTGTTTTTTCATGTTCCCAGCTGTTAACAGGCAGAAATTTCCCATTAACAATATAAGTGGCCCTTTAATCCTCAAATATGTGGAACAATTCAAGACATATGGGTGGCAAAATATAGGACATAATTTACCAACAAATCTCTCGGATTAATACTGCTTAAAGATTTAGCACAGAAGGGCTACACATGTCTGGGAAATGAATACTACTTTCTGCTTGGAAACCCTGTATTTTGACAGGCTGTATTGTCTTGAGATAGAACATCAGAAAAATAATGAATAATTTAATCAGAAATAGATGAGACAAATAGTATAAGGGACAGTACATGGATTTCCTTCTTGAAAGCTGAAGCCTACCCATGCTTCACATGACCAGCCAACCATTCCACACTAAATTGTGAGTTGATCGGAAGCAGGTTTCTTCCTGTTAGCTTTTAAACTAAATAGAGAAAACATTCAGTTTTCTAGCAGATGCAGTGAGTTGTTCTGTGGATTTAAGGAGGCACTTAGCTTTTAGTGCCTTTATTAAAAGTCTGTGAGATCATTTTAAGATTGAGACTACTACCCCATTGATCTGAATGTTTTAATCAATTTTTATGCAACAAACCAATGAAAACAGTACGGTTCGTGTCCAGAAAAATATTACACAGATTCACTTTTTCCATCCAAGCTTTTATCTAGAATAATATTCCATATGATTAGTTTATCTGAAAAAAAAATTGAATACCACTGTACTTCATTAGACATCTCGCTTCTCTTCCTGAGCAGCATGAAGAACTGTAGGACAGAGTTATTTTTAGATGGAGTGAGGAGAATGAGAAAATCTGTGTCTTATTTAGGAAAAAATACATACATTAACAACTAAATATGAATGGTCTCTTTTGATCAAAAGAGGTGGAATTAGCATGTGGGACACAAATGGCTTATGTCAGGGAGTGCTGTTCCTGCATTTCTTTACTGTTCTTTCATATTTTAAATGCTGTTTTATTTCATCTTCACATTCGAACATGCTGAGTGACAGGGTTAGAGAGATCTAGCGTTTTTAAATTTGCATGCCTAAGCCCTGTTTGTTGGTATTTTGATGACATCTAGTGGTGACAAAGCTGTTAGCCAATTTTATGTCCTATGCTGATGTAGCAGGATCGTCGCATTATGAAGAACGCTTGTAACTGTGGGTGCAAGGCTGGCATTTTGTAAACTCAGCAACAGTTCACTCCTTCCACAGCCTAATCATAGGGAACAGTGAATTTCTGGTACTTTGAAATACAAAGAAATTGATATTCTCGTGGATTATTTTGAAATTTCAAAGTCAGGTTCCACTGATGCTGTCAAGAATGGCAGCAAAATAGAAGACTAGAACCAGGGTCAGACAATGCCACAGTGAGACCTTGATAGCCAGCCTGTTCTTCAGGCTTAACCCACTGCCAACAAGATCAAAATATTGTGTACAAATTGTAAGTGCTTGTGTGTGCTAAAGTGTGTTAAGCGATACCTGGTGCTGCAGAAGACATGTTGGGTTTAGATGTGCCTAAATGAAAAACGGCGAATCTCAGCTGCCCTGGTTGTGAATCTCAAACCAGTTTTACATATGTTAGATGGTTGCCTTTGTTAGAATTCACATCCATATCTGCGAAATCAGTCTCAGGCCCAGTGTATGTAATAAAGTAAAAAAAGAAATCAAGCTGTGAGAATTCTCTTTTCTCTCCCTCAGAGAATTAGTGTTGAATAGAGATACTTTGGTTGAACAGCACTATTTTCTACAACACAAACATTTTATTTTTAATAAATATTTATGAGGAGTTGGCAGGGGAGGAAGAGGTTATATTTTGTTGATTAGAAAAAGCAGTGATTCAATAAATGACATTAAGCTACCGGCTTTTCTGCTTTTGTTTCAATACTATGAATATGTAGTGAGAGAGAGAGAGAGAGAGTGTGTGTGCGTGCGCGCGCGCGAGTGTGTGTGTGTGTGTGTG
The DNA here is from genome assembly GCA_013400835.1 of Zapornia atra. NCBI lineage: Eukaryota > Metazoa > Chordata > Aves > Gruiformes > Rallidae > Zapornia > Zapornia atra. The sequence goes on from VZTU01028992.1 coordinate 10,927, forward strand.
TTTGAAAGAGAGAAAGCGTGTGAGACAGGTGGCAGTGGGGTTGCTATAGCAATTACTTGTCACTAATGATAGGAGAGTAATTACTGCAGCAAATTCCCACATAGCTATTCAGCACACAAGTTAGACTATTTCCCATCCTAAAATATTCTTTCTGAATTTGCAAGATTACCTTTTTCACCAGATGGCTACAGGCTACAGTTCTAAAACTTACAATGATGCAAAACCAGAAGTTCATTAATTAAGGTGTCACTGGAATCAGAATTCAGTCACCCCATCAATTTTGAAAGAGGCAGTGAAGTTCTGTCTTTTGGGGGTCTACTTTTCTCGAGACAACACAGAATTTTGGTTTTTATAACACTTTTTCTAAGTTCAATGTCAAAATCATATTGAGGTCACCTTCAATGTTGCATTCGAGTAATTGAAATTAGTATGTGATTGAGCCTGACTCATCACTTAATTGCACAAGATGTAAGTCAGGTTTTTTCTGCAGTGAACTAATAAAATTAAACTATTAACTGTGCAAACAACTACAAATCAGTCCATGTTTGAAGGAAAATAGACTTGAGCATTGAGAGAGTCATTGAGTGAGCTTCATTGCAACATGTTCATTAGTATATTTTTCATTTCCTTTCTTTACATTATTTGTAGCTTAACAGTGGCTTATCACCTCATGCAAATCAGAAAAAAAATCCACATTGCATTTTATCTTTAGACTGGTTCATTCTGCAATGTTTAAAACATTTATAAAGGAATAAATATAGATGCAGCTTTTTTTTGCTAATATATATGATGACAAATTTTGTTTAGAGTAATTATCACTAATAAAATGGTCTCAAAAGGTGTATCACATTTCCACAAAAACATGGTGTTACCTTGGCTACAGTATTTCATAATTATTCTCTTTTCCTTAATGATTCCCTATATCCTTTTACCTACCTTTTACTAATGAAAATATGGATTACAGACATTACCTTGTAATTAACTGGTGGCAAATATGTGGAATTACAAGCTGCTTTAAAGAGTTCATTTTTTTTCCCCCTGAGCTGGCTGGACTGTTATGATTTGAGGGAACACATAATAACTTCTGTCTTTTCAAGATGAAGTAATAGATTTCATAACTACAGGCTGGAAAGATAACACCTAGGCTTCCTAGGTGGATGAGATTGTCTATTGTGCAATAATTAACTCATGTTTGATGCACTCCAACTTAAGTATATTTCTTTCTGGCTCACTTGTTATAAAATTTATAACTCTGAATGTCTGGTTACTGGTATTAAAAATAGTGCAAATCTGCTTACCTAGGCTTATTTTACTTTTCATCCTTCAGATAATTTACTGACAAATTAATTTTTCCCACTTTTGTTTTCCCAACATTGCTTTTTATTAATGTAAAAAAAAAAACAAAACACAAAACCAAAATAAAACAAAACAAAACCACCACAAAACACTCATTTATTTGATGTACTGATAGTTCTAAAAGATACCCTTACAAGATATAACTGTATGGAGTTATTTTTTAGTACAATTGAGTTATTTCAATTCATAGATAAAAACAGGTTAATATGCTGGAAGTTAAAATCCACTTGCCAGCTGGTGACCTGTACAGTAATTAAAATAATACTTGCTATAACAACATGAATAATTGTGTGTTTAAATAAGGATTTTCACTATTTCCTTTCTTTTGTTTATGCCTCAGGTGAACGTTTGATAAACAGGAAGGTTGATTTATAATCTGCTTCTGATGTGTGAATCAGTAAATCTTATGAATCAGTTTCTCCTCAAAGACAGTACTTGAATTCCCAAAGATTTCATGAAAAGCACTTCCCATTTTTCTCACTAAAAATATATAGCTTGATGCCAATTAAAATTCAGTGCACAGCGTATCAAATAACCCTGATAATCAGTAAAAACATGTCAGAGAGCAAGATGGTTTCTCCAACTGAATGGAAATCTCAACAAGCAGTTAACCTACAATAGGAAGAAACTCATTACTGGGATAGGTTGCTGCCTTACAGCACTTGAAAACCTGATTAAAGAAATAATGATGTGAAACTATATAAAATCCTGGTAAAAGCAGCAGGGAGGATAATGACAGATATTTCAGCTTACACCATTACTTATTTTGGCTCAGATCAACAACAAAAAAAATATTGATCGGACCACTACATGTTATGTTAATGTACAAGAGTGGCAATTTCTTCCCCCAAACCCACGTTGTTTTTATTGTTTCAGCTCTTTGACTCTTGATGACTTGAATCAAGTCCCAAACGGACTTCTGATCAGCAGGGTAGCTGATTTCAGAATAAAGAGAGAAGGAAAATGTGTAAACTTGGTGAAGAGCTCCACAAGCTCCAGCTTGCAGTCCTCACAGAGATTGCCGCCCATCCAGCTCACAAACTCTCACCTAATACAACATGCTGTAAGTTGTGAAGAAATGTGTTTAAGTATAAATAGTCTCTACTGGCTTCAGGAAGTAAAACTGTTCCCTTAGTTTAGTCAACACATTGCTTGCTGGGGAAGCTGAGAGGCCAATGTCCTAGACTCACCAGTGATTTCTCCCTGTAAAATGAAAGTTAGCAATAATTGTGTGTATAATATTGTCTATTAGGTGGTGCATAAAGGCTTGCATTGTATGTACATACTGTAGTTGTATAGAAAACATTACAGAGTGAGCCTGCTTTTAGCTTGATGCCTCATACAGTGGTAATTAAGGAGAACAGTCTTTTGATTTGCTACTATTTGCAGTTCTGCGGGAAAAACTGAGTTTAGGCTATCTTGTGCTGTGCATTGTTGCCATGTTTAATCTTCTGATTCGCTGGGAACAATTACATGCGACACCTATGGGGAATTTAATTGCTTAGCTCCTGCCTCTACGGCAATTGTAATTATGGTGCAGTACTATTTGGAAAAAAAAAAAAACAGAGAGAGAGGAAAAAAAAAAGTGTGGTATTTTCTAGAACATAGCACTGAATAATACCAAGGTTAGATTTATACAACAGCATAGTTCCAAGAATTAGCTTCCAGAATTAACCCTGTGTTTCTTTTGATGAGAGGCCAGAAAAATAAAGCATTGGTTATTGTAAATATCCTCATGTAAAGCTTTCCATTCAAGCCTATCAAATGCATTTATCCTCCCAATGTCTGTGGGAGTTAGCACAGCTTCTTTTTTTTCCCCTCCTTCTCCAGCTGAGGAAACTAAGGCACAGAAATGTGCTGCCTGATTTGTCTTTATGAAAAATCCAAAGGAGAGCAAATTAGTATGTGAGAAATTTTGAATTTCTAGCATTTCCAAGCTCCTTTTACTTTTCACGGATGTAGCTTTGAAAGAAACTTAATGGGCAAAAGACATGCCTTTAAGACCTTAAAAAATTCTGTAAAATGGAACATAATAAATAAATTAATAAATGTTACTGTGCACAATTCTGCTGATAATTCCTGTTGAGCAGAATTGAGGATGTCATTGTCTGGATCATCCTGCACAATCCCAACCAACAGAATTTGTAGACAGGATTATCCCATTGCATTCTGAAGAATATTTTAAAGAAAATCCATAGAGTACCACTGTATTAGAATTTCTTTTATTCCTTACAGAAAGAATGATCACTGCTTTGTTTGCATTACGGCATTTTGACTTCTTTCAAAGCTGATATTGATGGCATTTCAGTTTGAAATTAAACTCTCACTGGGAAGTCCTCCAGTGGTTTCCGCAAGTTAGAAGTGGTGTACAGATCAAAATCAGGACCAATACTCCAAAGAACAGAGTGTGTTAAGTCATGATATTTAATAATAATGCTCAGTTTTGTTTGTCTCAAATAAACACTAATCATGCAGAAATTAAATTTACTCACGATTTTCCATAAGTTACCTGTTCACCTTCAACATCTGCTATAGTCCCCTTTAAGTGATATACAACATGGCCAAACATGTGACCTATAGATAGCAAAAAGGCAACCCACTCCTTTCGTATAATTATACTGTACAAGAAATATACATTTAAGATAACTACTAGGTTTTTCTCTCTGCAGCCTATCAAACATAAGTTTAGTCATGCCAGAGAAGGTATAATGCTATAATTGCCTGCATGAGTCTTGGTAGCAGTTAGACGATGTGCTGCAAAAGGGAAGGTGCACAGTACGTACCCCTGCAGATCTGCTGCTGTGATTAACCTGAGAAAATTTGTGTGAGAAAGAAAGTAACTAAGAGAAATGTGTTTTCTTCAGATAATTATTGACTTCCTTTGATACTGACATCAACAGAACTGACAAGATCTCTTTGAAAGTCAAAGTTACCTTTCTGGAAGTTTTATATTCATTGTCATGAAAAGAAAAAAATACCTACACTGAGATTTTAAGCTTTTCCCAAGTTTCATATTAAAAAAAGAAAGGAGCTGATGGAATACCCTTTGAAGGCCAAGGGGAACAGATCCCATGCCAGAGACATTATAATTTTTTCCACACAGTTTATCCCTTTTTCTTTTTCTTTTTCTTTTTTTTTTGCCAGTTAATAGATAACTACATATAGGTTATGACAATAGTTAGACATCTCCCTGTGTGAACTATCCATATCCATTCTCCCCACCTTTTATTATGTTGTAAAAGACTACTTTTGGACTGGTACAAATCTGGTCAGGTTTTCTACTCAGAATATAACCTGTGTGTTCAAAGCCAATGTGATAATCTCCCTGAGAAGTCAGCACATGGGAACTGTCATTTGAAGACCTGTATTTTGCTGCCACCTGGCCAAACAACGCTGGTTAGGTCACTTGAAGTCTTTGTTCTTTGAATTTGTCATTTGTTATGTAAAGATATTATTGACCAATATTTGCAACTTGTTTCTGTTGTAGGTTTAAAGTCATTCTTGTCTTTATTGTACCTTGAAACCATGTTCTGTTTCCTCCAAATTTACATCTCTAACCCGCACCAGCCTCAAACTGCATCCCTTGTTTTATAATGTGAACAGTACACGCATATTACAGAAGATCTCCAAACAGTGAATCTGAATGCACTTTTAAACATTCTTTTCCATTGCAGATATTTGCAAATGAAGCCCTGTGATGCAGCATTTAATTCCCACGAGAAGTGCTATTCTCATTATATCTTCTGTCTGTATACAAGCTTCTGCTGTGTTACTTGTATTGCCATTTTTAGCAGGGACTCAGAAGAGAGAAAGGATAGAAACTCAGACAGAATTACTAAACTGTAACACAAAGATAATGAACTCTAATGCAACAGGACAGCAAATTAAAAGACTGGGAAGTTGTTAGCCCGTTTAAAAATAGGAAGAAAAAGAGCTTTATTCCATACTTTTGAAGCATTCTTCAAAGCTCAGAGAGACTACTAAACGAAGCAGTCCAGTTAATCTGCCTAGAGCTCCTCAGTTCAGCTCTCTTCACAAAAGAAATTCAACGAGACATTTTTAAGAGCAATTATTTTTTTATGAAAAGGAAATAAGTAAGACCTAGAAAGGCACATTAGGGGCTAGAAGACACACCAATCAGGAAATGGTTTAAGATCCCCATTCAGCTCAATTTGTTTTAAAGTATTTCAAACCTCTGAATACAGCAAATTCTACAAATAGCCAAGTGGCTGGGAGACATAGTGCATATTGCCAAACAGATTTAAATGCAAAACCAAGACTCTTGTTTCCCAAAGCTGTGGAGGGCGATTATAACACCGTCTAGTCTCTGCTGATTTTATGTATTTCCCTACTAGAGTTCAAATGTTCCCCTTCTGTGCAAATACACCTACAGAAGAACAAACCCATACAGAAATTTGGAAGTTCCAGAAGTGGCATCAATTTGGTAAAATTGTGCCTTGGTTCACAACATCATCAACCACGAGCATTCAGACATCACAAAGCACTCCCTGCTTTTGGTGTGGGACCAAAATTATAACAATTTTTGAATTTGCATTTAATAATACATTTTATTATTTTATTTATATTTTTTAAATGCTTGTGAAAATCTAAATCATATGTTGGGGTGTTTTTTTAGAAATGTGAGGTCTAGGAATTTATGGTTTTATTAAAACAAATCCTCAGATTCCCCTCTTTCTAAGTAATTTTATCAACTGAAACATGCAGAAATGAACCACAAATCACAAGAACATCATAAAATCTGAAAGATTATAGGTTTTTTTAGTTTTATTGCTCCAGGAGTTTATGGGCACTCTCATATGAAAGGGTACAAACCTATTGTAATCCTCACCTTTTCAAGTAACTAGCAACCCATGAATGTTCTGACACTTCTAATTTATGGGATTAGGTGAATTTTCTTTTTTTCTAAGGGGGGAGGATAAAAAAAGCCATCTGGATCTCCTATTCTGGATAGGAACCTTAGAATTGAAAGAAATGAAAGCAGTATTTCCAGATTTTTTTGGGAAAAAAAAGCACTACCACTCAGGAAATCAGATATTCAGCTGTGTCTGCAGGTTATAGAAAGCCACGAAATAATCTTTCAGTAGAATGAGATTTGCAAAGTCCTTTGCAAGACAGAATAATTCAGAATATTTCTAACAAGACTATTGATTGCAAAAGCACATTTTCTTTCCACTTACCCACATTTCTGATTTAAAGGCCTGCACAATAATGATGAAGTATATGCAGCTGAAAAAACAGTAAAAGCTGTGTACAGAATCCCTGATATCTGATCAAAGACAAGCTATTTGAGAAATTTCATAAGCAACCACAACTATTTGAAGGAGAAATTAAAACCATCTACTGAGAGATAACATGTGAAATAATGTCTGTTTAATAAAAAATAATAAGTGGGCATTAAAACATATCATGCAGATAGTCAAATACCAAATACCAGGTTTTTTCCTAAGACATGTGGAAACAATCTCAGAGATTTTCAGCAAAGCAGCACTGTGTCAGACACACAGTGAAAGCAGTCAGTTTTCTGCATTTCAGCACAAGTTGCACTATACAAAGAGGAGAGAAGCTGAAATGTATTAGTAAACATGTAACTAGAAGACAAAGCTGTTTTGATGACTGTGGTCATGCAGAAAGATTCTTTCTAGGATGACGCAAAAATGTACAAGACAAAAGGGTTTTTTTTTCAGATGACATACTTACAATACTGGAAACAAACTAACTAAAGTTGTCAGGGGAAGGGAACTTCAATCTACCCCACTCTTACCAGGCTGATGGCAAGTGCCAGCAACAGATACCCAAAGGGGGGAGAAGGATCACAGGTCAGCAGGACAGTGCCTGAAGTGCAGCACAAAGGGATTCCAGCCACTCCAGTCAGTCAACTTCATTGGGGCCCAAATTAAATGTACCTAGCATGGGGACTAAAGGAGTTGGAGACATGGATAAACCTGCGAGGTTATGATCTTATTGGCATCACAGAGGTGTGGTGAGATGACTTCCTTTAGGAGGAACAGGCAGGGGGGATGAGGAGGGGGTGCAGCACTCTACATCAATGACCAGCTGAAATGCATAGAGCCACCTGGGATGGATGAGGAGCCTACTGAGAGCTTATGGGTCAGGATTAAAGGGATGACAGGGAGAGGGGGCCTGCTACAGGCCACCCAACCAGGGAGACTAAGTGGATGAGGCCCTCTATAAACACATAGGACCAGCCTCATGTTCACAAGCCCAGGTCCTCGTGGGCACCTCAACCACAACAATATCTGTTGGAAGGATAAAACAGCAAGGCATAAGAATCCAGATGGTTCCTGGAATGCATTGATGATCACTTCATTCTCCAAGTGATAAAAAAGCAAACAGAGTGAGGTGCCATGCTTGACCCTGTTCTCACCAACCAAGGGAGGCTGCTGGGTAATGTGTAGCTCAAGGACAGCCTCGGATGCAGTGACCATGAAATAGTGGAGTTTAAGATATTTAGGGCAGCATAGAGGGCAGAGAGCAAGCTCACTAGGCTGGACTTCAGGAGATTAGACTTGGCCTCTTTAGGGAGCAGCTTGGTAGAATACCATGGGACAAAGCTGTGGAGGGAAATGGAGCCCAAGAATGCTGGTTAGTATTCAAGAGTCACCTCCTCCAAGCTCAGGAGTGATGCATCTCAACAAAGAGGAAGTTAGGCAAAAGTGCCAGGAGGCCTGCATGGAGGGACAAGGAGCTCCTAGACAAATTCAAGTATAAAAAGTAAGCCTACAGCAAAGGCAGGTAGCCCAGGAGGAATACAGAGAAACTATCAAACTGAACAACTTCTTCACGTCAGTCTTCACCAGCAAGGGCTCTAGCCACACTGCCGAAGTCACAGAAGGCAAAGGCAGAGACTGGGAGAGAAAGACCCCCACCTAGAGTACTGCATCCAGCCCTGGGGTCCCCAGTACAAGACAAACATGGACCAGTTGGTGCAAGTCCACAGGAGGTCACAAAGACAATCAGAAAGCTGGAGCATCTCTCCTATGAAGACAGGCTGAGGGAGTTGAGAGAAGGCTCTGGGGAGACTATCTAGCAGCCTACCAGTACCTAAAGGAGGCCTGCAAGAAAGCTGGAGAGGGGCTGTTTACAAGGGCATGGAGTGATAGGATGAGAGGGTATAGCTTTAAGATGAAGGAGGGTAGATATAGATTAGGAGTTAGGAAATAATTCTTTACTGTGAGGGTGGTGAGACACTGAAACAGGTTGCCCAAGAACTTATGGGTGCTCCATCCCTGGAATGGTTAGGTTTCATTCAAGGTCAGGTTAGGTGGGGCTTTGGGCAACTTGGTCTAGTGGAAGGTGTTCATGCCCACGGCAGGGTGGTGGAACTAGATGGCCTTTGAGGTCTCTTCCAACCCAAACCATTCTATGATAAGATTTTATGATTAAAGAAGGATTAGGAACAATGATGGCCTGGTGGAATAAAGTATTAATTATACCTCTTTTTTGTGTAGGTGCATGCTGCAAATTCAGGATCACTCCTGCAAGAAGCACCAAAGCTAAATCAAAGAAAGGGTAATTCATTTTTCTAGTTCTTTTGGGATACTCATAAGTAAGTGGTTACTTACTTAGCCACTAACAGTGAAAGTCATTGCACACACAGCAAACAATCACTGCTATAGAAGCCTAGTTGAATGAATTGTTTGGATAATAAAGCCCCAGGGTTCAATATTTAAACCCTATGAACAAATGTCCAACACAACACTGAATAACTTCAGCTAAAAAATTGTCTGTCACCCAGAGTGTGCCGCTAAGTGATTTTATTGGGTACTTGTTGCTATTTTTATTTAGCATTATGTTTTGGTTTCATCTGCATTAAATGATAAGCAAAATGAAACCTCAACTTCAATTAGCTTTATTTAAGCATTAAAATAATTGGTTGTTTCATGGAATCTAGCTTCATTGGAGCCAGATTATGTATCCTTTTTGTCATTATCTTTTCCTATCCTTCAAAGAATGTTTCAAGAAAAATGTTTATAAAAACCCCTTTTTGTTCTGCTAACCCTGCAAACTAAACATGTTCCATTTATTTTTAAATTAAGTGAAAATTAGCCAGGTGTGATAGATAAGCTTTCTATACACAGGTCTAAATATTGACAAAAGGAGACGTGTCACTGGAAAAATCATCAGTCTAGCAATTATCACGTTAGCATGTTAAGTGGAAAAAGATGTGAAACTTCCAAATGTGTCAATACAGATTATTTCATTTCCACCAGCTATCAGCTATACTGTGAACATCAGTGCCTTAATGTATACTCAGCAGCAGGTAGGCTTTTACAAGCAAATACCTTGATGTGGCGTCCAGAATTGTCAAATCTGTGGCGAAATCAAGCATATCCCCTTCGGAAATGAGCTGCCAAGCAGCTATTAGACATTTATAGAAGGCTAAGCAGCAGTGGGATAGAGCCAGAGGACAGGGAAAGGAAGAAGTAGTCAGCGAGTATTATCTTTTCTCACAGGGAAGGCAGTGACTTTCAGGTCCAAACTGCTTTGGACAGGGAACAGAGGAGAAGGAGCTGGTCACCATTTCCCCAGAAAAGAAGTAACAGCAGTAAACTAAACATGCTATGCTGCTTTTTAATAGTAGGTCCAGAAACCAGTTGTGATTTTAACAGCTGGTTCTGCCAGTTTAAATCCAACCTCCTTCACTACAGGCCCAAGCCTTTTACCACTCCCTGCCCGAAACTGAAATGGAATTGGGACCCTAAAAAAAAGCCTTTTCCTCACTCTCTTCCAAACTCTGCTATTCATTTCACATCCCTACATATTAATAGTTTCTCAGATAAGGAATACGTTTGCCATTTTGCATCTAGTCAATGTTGCGTTACTTGCAGGGCAGTTTAACTTTTTCTACTGCTGCTGTCCATCACAGACATTTTCAAGATGTTAAATTAAGGTGCCTTTCCTAATGAGTAGCAGACAAAGTGCAAAAGACAGAATAATGATCTGTGTAGTTGAACAGTGTTCATTTAAAACCTGTATTTTTCTTTGCAGTGTAAATATTTCATTCCAAGAGCCCTGAGTGGACTAATGCAGACAGTAGGTTTGAAGTTGACACTCTTTCTCTGGTGGATAATAGCACTGGCAATTTTGTAGCAGTTTATGAGAGCCAGAATCATAAAAATCTCTTAGGATACATTGTTTTGGAGAACGAACTTACAGACAGTTGTCACCCCAGTGTGACCCAACAGCATGAGATAAATACCATTGAGACCAAACTTTCTTTCAAAGATCTCAATAATATAAGATTTTTTAATATAATTTTTAAAAAATAATACACTTACTTTTAAAAAGCCAGTGTTCCATTTTGTGTGCTCAAAACATGAGACATTTTTGGTAATGATTAATCTGAGCTATATCAATATAAGGTTAGCATCAAGGGCAGTGCCTTGCACAAAGCTTGGGGACATCTATAGGGAGAATCCCACCAATTTCAGTGATTTTGAATCAGACTATTACTGAATGTCTCCAGATCACTTTATGCAAGTTCCACAGGCAGTTCTGTTAAGAGCTACAGTATGCAAATGTTGCATTCTGGCTAAATTATGTCCCACCTTTGCTCTGTACAGTGGTCTAATAGACCTTTTTAGGTGATGATGATTAAAATCTTAATTTGATTTGCTCTAATTTTTCCTTAGAAACATCTTTATTTGATATTTTATGCCTCTTCAGCCCCAGAAGTAAGTGCATTATGCAAGCTGCTGGTGGGGTAGTGCAAACATTATTTAGAGATTGAAACTACTTTTCTACAAAAAAAAATCTGCATATGCTAATTTTCAATAAGTATTGGCAGATTATTAAGATATATTCCCTTCCCATCTATTTCCTTCAAGAAATTTAGTATTCTTTGACTTCTCAGCAAGAACTCCCAAGCACGTAAAACAGCAACAAAGAAGATGACATTCAGATAAATATCACAATTTTTATATAAAATGCCTCTGTGAACAAATAGGTTTTTCCTATTTTTTCATTGCAAATAGTTTGCACAGTATAAAATTGAAGATATTTCAATCATCCCATTCATCCCTTTTTCAATGTTCTCAGGAGTCCAGGGCTTGCAATCTCTCGAAACAAATAAGAAGTATTTCAAGATAAAATTTCACCAGCTAACGAGAGATATTTTAAGATTTCCTTTATGTCTTTTTTTATTCTCCCTTGGTGCTCAGCATCATGCAAGATTTGGCCCCAAGTCATGGAGATTTTAGGCAATAGTTTCCCCATGCTTAAATTTTAAAAGTAGTTGCCATAGCAACTGCCAGACACAGCATATGGTGTGTCTGTTACCTCCAAGATAACAGAGCAATTTCTAAAGAATTTTCTTTACAATATGTTACGAACCTTTGTACTTTTTACAATTTTTCAGAGTGCAGTATAAGGTACTGTTGTTCCCTGACATTCTCTTCAAGTTGAATGCTCATTTTGTAACTCTCTCTTTCATATTAGGCAAATATTTCCCTCTCCTCCTTGTCTTTTTGTTCTCCCAATATTCAGGAAAACATAAAAGAATAAAGTGGGGGAAAAGAGACATCTATTAAATTCTATCTAAAGATTTACTTAGTTTTGCTATGATGTTACCTTTCCTTCACTGTGACAATCAAAAAGACAAAAATACAGAAAAAGACAAAGTACTGAAAAAGACAAAAATCATATTAAAACTTCTTCAGTATATAGATGCAGGGCAGTCAGACATTTTGTAGAACTATATGCAGCCTCCAGCCCTTGGCTCCCATACTTGCCCAGCTTTTAGCCTCCAATAATTAATATCTGTGCAAAGTGACCTCAAGGAAGAGGAACTTAGAAACGCACCCCTCACCTCTCATCTGGTAGGTAGTACATTCTCCTTGACTAGCAAAGACTTATGTTGCAGTCCCTCTTCCAAAATGGATTGGCTCTACTGTGAGTAGCTGCTGCGAAGAAATCCCATAGGACAGCTTGCAAGAGGGAAGATGCTGTCTACCTTCCTCCACACACCTGAGAAGGTCCCACTGTCCAGCAGAGCTGCCCCCAGTTAAGCATTTCAATTCTTGCCTTCCTTTGTAGGACCACATGCAGATTCTGGAAATAGGCCTTTATTCCTCCTTCTGCCCTTTTGTGGTTGTATAGGCTGAGACAGGATTAAAAGAATAGTTACTAGGATACATAGTAATGTTCTGCTCTGTAATTCTCTGTCCCCTGAGTCCTTCATTCTGACAACTTTCTGCAGTTAAGGCACCTTCTGCAAGAATCTTCTAAAAAATTAAAAAATATAACTCCACCAAAACAGGATGTATGAGTGCACATTTAATTCTCCCCCTGAGGAGAAGCTAAGAAAGAGAATGAACTGTTCATTATACACTTAGCTTAATGTGCAACTACAAGGTGCTGACACTACCTTGATGAAGATAGAACATAGTGTAAGAACAGAAAAAATATTTTAAAGGGAACTTTGCATGTTTGGTTTGCTGGGTATTTTTTTCCCTTTATTTACTCTTCATTTACCACAGTCACTTCTCAGGGAAGCGGGAATCATTCTGCAATTTAACTGGCATGTGATTACCTTCAAGAGATACTTGGCCAAATGTTGACAAAGAAATGTTTATATTTAATTAGCAAGTCACATGGTTCATTGCAGCAGCAATTTTTAGTGTAGGTGTATTTTTTTGAAATTGCCTTTTGCTGCCTGGGTAAGGGGAGGAGACCAAAGAGCATAGCAGCAGGTACTATTTCTGGGCAAGTGGAGCTTTCCATAGAGGCTGTGGGAAAAACAGGATAAACCTTTGCAGCTAAAAGAGACTAGTGACAGCATTTTTGTTCCTAGTAATAGCAGCTGAAGTTAACTAATAACCATAGTTACAGGAAAATCAATGGTAATAACTTCAGGCTTTTAGCTACTAAATGACATGTAACAGAAGGAGAAGGAGGGTCATATGTGAGTTCCACCTCAGTCATGTATTATCCATCTATCAGCCTGGAACGTTTAGGAGAAGAAAATTACTCACAGTGTCCCGACTGATAGAAGGATGGTGAGAAAATACAGTAAATATGTTAAATTAATAAAAAATTTCAATGTAAAATTTGTGATGAAATGAAAATTCTATGATGTAGGAAGATACAGTTGTTGTACACCATGCCTCACTTTTATTAATGCTGTAGACTATTATATAGTACATAGATCACGAGTTTAGGTCACTTTGATGTAATGTTTCTCTTAAAATGTAATTTCATAGGTTCTTATAGCTTAGCTTTCCTTGCCACCTCATGGATAGCATTATCAATTGCACTAGACATACACTTGACGTTAGGGCCTTCGCAAGTCCCTAAAGGAGCAGTAGATCTCTCTCCTACTTAGTCATTTTCTTCTTCTGAAACAATCTCTTTCCACTTGTTTCCAGAGAAGTTGTGGCAACACCACCACTCAAACTCAATCAGGCAAGGTACTGAGTAACCTGTTTAAGTAGGTCTTGCTTTGAGTGGGGCCAGATGACCTCAAAAGGTCTCTTCCAACCTGAATTATGTGGTGACTCTGTGATTCTATTCAACTCCAGTTCAGGAGAGCTCAGCAGGCAGTGTTTGTCATTGAAGAAACCACTCTATTTGAAAATCTGAGTATGCCTGAGAGAATAGGTCCCTCTTATAAGTGAAAGGGTGTGATTTATGCAAAAGTAGTTTCTGCCACAGAAGGAGAGGTTGGTATTGTCTTCTTTTGGATATATTTTTGCTACGTAGGTATAGATCATGTTGAATTTAGAAGAGTTGTTCCTGATGAAAATATAAATAGCACAGAATCAACTCCTAAACATGAATGCACCATAAATAAAATAACTGATAAGTTTCCTTTCAGTATGGCTCATTCTATTTCAGGAAACATAGAATCCAATAAGTTATATTCAAATCCCCTCTATAATTAGGTGTAGGTGAAGTATATCACTACAGTGTATTACTAACTCCATGTAAACATATTTTCCTCCTGAATGGTTATAAACAGGCACACCATAACCTCATTTTTAGCTTTTTGCCACATTATAAATTCGCTTTTTTCTTTGCAAAATGTCACTTTCTTTCCAGCAGGTTAATCCCAGGAGGTCTGGTAACTACAATTACTCCATTTAAATATTCCACATATCTGTCAAGACTCAAAAGAATTCTGTAGTGTCAGTTTAAATATAAATATATATAATTCTAGTTAATAATCATCACTTCAAGTCTGTTATGAAAACTGTATTACTCATTCAGGGTGTGTGTGATGTTGTGTATGTATGCAGCATTTGTTGCAGCATTTTCATTGATTTATTGCTTAAAAACCCAACCATGCTAACTGCAAAACATCGATGATCTCATGCAGAAAGCAATGCTCTTCAAAGGTAAACTTGTCTATAAGTTTTTATTCTAATTACCGGAGGAAAAAGCACCAGAAATTTCCTAGTTTTTTACAGAGAGAAAGTTGAGAATGTGCATAATATTGAAAAAGCAAATGCTAGAAAACCTTTTTTTTTGTTGTTTGATTTCTATATCATTTGCACCTAAAGAATTTACCTGTGACCAGAACTTTACTTTTCTTAATAGGGGGTAAGCAGGTTGAGAGAACTGACAATTTTCTGCCACCTTATCTGCACAGTTAAAAGACAAGCATCTTAATGGCTTAAAAACAAAAATTACAATGTTGATCAAAAATAGATCACGATTTATTGTCCTTACATGCTCATTAGGTCTTTATTTACTTAGCCTGCTAGAAAAGCCTTTGAAATACAGGTAAAAATGTAACTGTTCTTACAATGAAAGTTTCAGGATAGCGGAACAAACATCCCTATGCCCAGCAAACACAACTAATACCAATGAATAGTATTTCAAAGCTTTTAATCTCCATGACAACCCACCTCAGATTCTTCAATAAAATGCTACTTTACATGCACACAAACATACTCATTTATGCACACCTACCATGTGTTCATAAATATCACCAGTGCTGTGTGTCTTAAACCCATATATAATACCACTGATATCTTTCTCTTGGAAAACTAATCAATCGGTACTCCAGTTAAAAACTTAATTTGTATCCTTCTGCTTATATTAACTATTGAATAAACAAAAGGCAAAGAGACACATAAAAAATACAACTCATATCTAAGGACGTACCTTGAGTTTTGCCAAGCATCAGGAGAAATACCTGATATATAAATAAATCAGAAGAATTACTTCAAAGACCTACACAACAAAACCAGCAATTGCATAGCAGAATTATTCACAGCACTTTTTCTGTCTCAGAAAGGAAATAGTTGACTTAAATATTATAAGCAGAGTGCTCACTGAGCTGTGTGAGTAAGGATCTAATTGTTGATATGAATCACATACTGATGTAAATGTGGCTCCCACCTAATACTGGAAAAATCACGACTAATGTTTAAAAAACTTGTCCCAAGGTCAGAGTTGAATTTAAGCCTCTCCAGAAAATGGGACAGTGCAGAGATCTGCCTGCACAAAGGAAATTGATACCTGTTGCCATTTGCCCAGCTTGTCATGTTGTGTTCACAAAATCCACTAATTACACACCCATATCTTACCCGTTTTGTGTTTTTAGGGCCGGTTCCCTGGATCACCTGTGCTGCCACAGCTGTAACACACCCACTGGGGGATGCACCACATGTGTGCAGCATGCAGTATTGTCACAAAGGAAAGAAAAAAAGGATGCTCAGGCCTGGCAAAGGGCTTGCCAAACTTCTTTCATATTCTTGACCTGGATGGATCACTGTACCTGCAACATGTACCCTCCCCCAGTCCATGGCTGAAAAGGCAGCATGTTCCCTGCCCCCAAGCCTCTAGAGCCTCCACTCCAGTAAATCATGTGAACATTTCTAAATAACATGTTTTAACAATCACTCATATCTAACACCCCTACCAATTGCAATAGACTTTCTTAGGATTAATTGCACACGTTTCAAGTGCCATCTGTACCTGTTAAGCTATTCTGCAAGGTAATAGCAGATCTCTTTTTCCTGCCTTCTCCCAGGGTGTGTCAAAATGTAGCCTAACCAACAGTATCAATTTTGGGAGAAGCACTTTTCTATACACACACACAAAGAGAAGTCAG
This sequence comes from Zapornia atra, assembly GCA_013400835.1. Lineage (NCBI taxonomy): Eukaryota > Metazoa > Chordata > Aves > Gruiformes > Rallidae > Zapornia > Zapornia atra. The sequence goes on from VZTU01028992.1 coordinate 27,383, forward strand.
AAGCAGCTTTCAGCTGGGGCAATAGCTTTCTCTGTGGCATCCCAGCCCATCACTCGTTTTCTTGTGAGTCTGCTCATCACAAGACCTTTTATCCCAATTAGTATGGTCAGTGCACAGCAGATGATATAAAACTCCTGTGAATCTCACTGCCAGCCTGAAAGCAGGTGAGAAACTCAGCAGAGAGAACTCTGAAATGCCACCAGGAATCTCTTGTGACAGACATGAACAGGAATTCTCAGCGTTCTCCTAGTTCTGTTCCTTTCTACAATCCCTGCACTGACCTCTACTGCTGACCAAAGCTACCCACACCTTTATAGAGGGACAAAGGCCACTTGAGCATATTTGCATGGTGTATCACAGGACCTTAAGGAAGGGCATTTTGAAGACTTTCAGCATGCATATGAAGAGCCCAGCCTTTAAGACTCTGGGAAGGCATTATGGATGCAGACTAGTTAGCTCATATACTTTGCTAAAAAGCACACAAAATTGTGCTTCCAAAAAAGTGAGGGGGCAGGGCAAGGAGGGTATTTTGTAGTATTGAAGTAACCAGCACTGCACTTCCTGACTAGGCTGCAGGCATTCTTGAGCAGTTATCTATCAGCTATGTTAACTCTGCCCATTCATTGGAGAGTAGCTGTGCGCTCTGCAGTACAAGTGCTAATTTTAGTATCAGCACTAACTTTTGCTGTTGCCTTAGGTGCCTAGCAAAAAAAAAAAAGTTTCCTGCAGTCCAGGTACAGCCCCCATAATGTATCAATAGTAATAATGGAATGCTGTCTGTCCCAAAAGCCTCAAGTGTGAATAACCTCCTGTTCCTTCAACCCCATCAATAGTGAAGCGGTATTGGATGATCTAACGTGGCATTTTGCTATACAATAAAATAAAGGTGACTTGGCAAGCTTTGTGGACAAGCGCCAAACTTAGTTTATTTTCCAACCTGAGTAAGGTCTGCAGTCAGTTTCACTGCAAGCCAACAAAATGAGTCTGTCAAGATGTATTCCTCAAAATTTCTTGCTCTGCTCTGTAACTTCTTCATATAATACCTTCTCTGCTTGAGAAACTTCACTATCTTATGAGAAGCGGCTGAGGGAGATGGGGTTGTTTAGTCTGGAGAAGAGGTGGCTAAGGGCAGACCTTACCACTGCCTGTAATTATCTGAAAGTTGGTTGTAGAGAGGTGGGGATTGGTCTCTTCAGCCAAGTGACAGGAGATAGGACAAGGGGAAATGGTCTCAAGCTGCGCCAGGGCAGGTTCAGATTAGATGTTAGGAAAAAATTCTTCATTGAAAGAGTTAATGGGATGTTGAACAGGCTGCCCAGGGAGGTGGTTGAGTCACCATCGTGGGACGTGTTTAAAAGATGGGTAGATGAGGTACTTAGAGATATGATTCAGTAGAGGACAGGTACAGCTGGACTCGATGATCTTAAAGGTCTTTTCCAACCTAGTGATTCTGTGATTCTGTATGAATTCTTATTGAGACAGAAACTCAATATATATTGATAATCACCTTTTATATAATCACCTTTTGTGCATGTTGAATGCCATGTGAAGCCTCAAAATACTAATGCTTGATTGTACTATCTGCCTAGACTTACCATCTGAATTTCATACCTAGAGCATCCCTGAAATGCTGTTTTGTAAGTTGATGTCGATAGTGCCAAAAGGCACTGTAGTTGAGCAACTACATTATTTACATTATTTAGGTACTCATTGCTCAAACACAACAAAAGGTAGGAGCTACCTTTTATCTTTATTTCTAAGATGTAGAGAGCCCAAGGTTGGCCTGTCCACCTCTTGAGCACAAATCATTGCAGAACATAAAGCTGTAGAAACTGACCTTACTGTTTTCTCACTATTTCTTTCAGGCACTGTTAAAAATCAAATTAAAAAGACAGTGAGGCAGACTTTTCATGGTGCCCGGATATAGGTCAGAGTAGATTAAGAAAGTCACAAGTTCAGAGATACTAATGATAATTTTTACACTATAGCTATCACCTTGGTAACAACTTCATTTTATCTAAAGAACCCTGTGAACAGGTAGCAAAACACTTTCATTGCCACCTGTGTTTCTAATGGAAATCTAATATAGGGACGACAGGTTTTACATGAAATTAGTAGAGCTTTTGAGGTGTCAAGACCCAATGCAGGTTATCAGGCAATCCAGTCATGTAACTCATAGTAAGAATAAGCACCTTCTTCCTTCTGAATAAGTTGAAGTGTTAAACCAATGCTTCACTTTTAAAAAAAAAGTTGTATATGTTCATTTTATAACTACTGCAACACGCAGTTAATTCTCAAGTCAAAATTACTGTTTGTCTAGGACCCTACTGACATTTACAGGGCCTACAATTAAATAAACAAAAGCTACCTTGCCATCTCTCAGTGACTTGTCCCTGTAAAAATTATATACTGTACTTCTACAGAAATGTATCTTTTCTTCTGTTTGTTTTATTACCTACAGAGAAAAAGTTTCAGGTATCTTTTTATGTCTTGTAGCTGTAGTCTCTAAACTATATGTAATTACTTTCAATGAAAAAAGAAAACTATAATGGGAATAGCTTTATTGTCATATTTTTACTAGTGGGTGTGAGATGTGATTTAACTTACAGGTACTGATTATTTAATTGTATTGATATAGAGCATACAGCCTACCATGACTAGTGAATCATTCAGACTGACAAGAGGAGGTGTAAAAACTCTTCATGCTTCTATTCTGCCACATCCTTCCAGTTTTACAAAGGAAAAAGCTTTATTCATAGGTGGGGGTTAGTAAGCCATTAAAGTTCTTGATAACAGCTATGAATGTATAAAGCAAATACGTCAAATCCATATGGTGTAATTCTGAAATTAATTGGATAGTGAAACAAACTATTCCAAGAGATGACTACATCATCAGATATACAACATAGCTGACTCTAAGCCTACATAAGGTTTAAAAATAATTATTGTAAACTTCACAAAATTAAGCTTATACATAAATTTCCTATTCTAATGTGTTCTGTTTCATTTGTTAGTGTGTGACCTTTATTCAACACAGTTGTGGCATAAACCCATTTACTTGTTTAGACGTGAAAAGACACCACAAACTATTAAAGTCTTAGCTATATCATTATGTATGAAAGTAATTGCACTGTGTATTTTTAAACCTATGGCCCTGCAGCAGTAGTTGATTAAAAGAACATGAATTTTGTCTGCAAAATAATTGTGCTTTGGACAATACTTGACCAAAAATAATTAGCAAAATTTAGATAGATTCTCGGTCTGGCTTTCAGCAACCAGAATAGAAAAAGCTACCTATAGATAGGCCTGAATACAACTGTTTGAGTTCCACAGTAATATATTGCAGGAATAATAGAGCTCAGATTTTAGATATGCAACAAAGCACAGGCTTTTGGCAGATAAAAAAAGACTGGTTTTCTTTTCTTCCTAATCAGTTTTATTATGTTTTTTACTAAACACAAGATGATGAAATCCAAGCAAGTAGTGGATTCACATAAATCTCTTAATTTAAGTATAATTTTTAATGAGGATAATGAAGATAATTAAAAATAAGACGCAAGTCATCTGCGTTCTTGAAGGACAGAATTTTGTATAGCTATAGCCAACGATAGGTTTTAAAGTTATCTTACTGTTTTCCATAGAGTATTTAAATAATATGTAACTTTTTGTTTGTGAGGGGTTTTCACTATGCAGTATACATATTCAAAATTGTCCGGTTTTTTATTTTCAGTATCATAAGTAATTGCTTTATTCTGAGAAGCTGAGTAAAAGTAATGCCCTGAAAGCATTAACTAATTTGCCTGGTAACAGAAACATTAAGCATAAGATGAGATTTTTCTTTTTATTATTTTTTCTTTGTTATTAACAGAATAAACAAAATAAGGCAAGAGCTGTGTTAGAAGAGATCCAGCAGTGGTAAAAGAGTTGTGAACTAGTGATTAGGTTCCCTAAATAGCGAAAGAGTTCCTTTTAAGTACTGCCACGTGCTTGTTTTGCCAGAAATGAAGTGGTTTTCTTTAACAAATTACTGAAAATCTGCCTGGTACTTGTAGTCCAAGAAGAGCAATGTTGTTGAAGGGAAATCTTTTCTCCCTTTTTTTGTTTTGTACAAAAGACGACCACAAAGGGTCTTCCTGCAGGGCCAAAATCTCAGAAGATGAAGTTCGGAAGAGCTGTACATTCTGCACAACTCCACAAGTGGCACCTTAGTAATGGCCCAAGGGAAGAAAGCTGGCGTATCTGGGCAACTCTTCAGTGAGAACAAATCATATTTTATGGAGAAAAAGCAAATGACATTTTTGGCTGGCTAGCTATCTTCAGGTAAGGAAGCTAACTAATGCATCATGAAAAGCATTATTACAATTTCACTTGGATGACACTTGAAATGAAAATAATCCTGGTCCAAGGTGAATTTTGAAGATGCTGACAGAAGAATCTTTGTGCTGGTAAATTTAGCACAGCTTACTTTAACAACTTCATGATTGTTGATGATTTCCAAGTTGCTTTTCAGCGCAGTGAATAACAGTATTTTTATTTAAACGTTAACTAAAAACTCTAAGTATGGCAAATCACACGATTTATCAATTTATAATTACTAAAAGGATGAAACCACTAGAATTGAACTCACCCTTTAAACTGACAGGATTGAAGAGAATCATAAGAACAACTTAGAGACCTGAATAGGGAATCTGAGCATTGATACAGGATGTTGTAAGTCTGATAAAGAATTCTATTAAAATATTTTTATTCAGCATCAAATTGTAAAAAATATTTTTAGATTAAGTGAAAAATCATAAAATTGTAAAGCTTAAAGAACAGATAATGCAATTATAACAAGATACAGGTGAGCTACTTAAATTATCATATTCCACTTAACAACTCAGTGATCATAATAATTTTGCAACTCTATTATATCCTGAGCTGTGAAGAATAAATTAGAAAATCATTGACTCCATCTAGTGGCAATTTTCTGTAATTTTCACTTGAAACTCTTCTTCAGTAGGGAACTATTCCAAGCTTAAATCCTAATGTGGTACACTTCAAGGAACAACAGATAACAAGAGCAACCCACTTGATTGGTATACTAAATGCTTTTAGACTTTTTACAGTATTGAAGTAAATCAGTTTTAAATCCTATGCTTAAGTGTACAAATTTTAATCTTAGGAAAATCAATGGGTCATAATGCTCATATCTCTTCCAAGAATTATGCTCAAATGTCTTGCAAAGAAAAGTCAATGTCATTTGGTCAGGACAATCCTCACTGCCAATACAGGCTGGGGGATGATGTGATAGGGAGCTGTCCTGTGGAAAAGGACTTGGGGTTACTGATGGATGAAAAGCTGGACATGAGCCAATAATGTGCACTCTCAGCCCAGAAGGTCAACCGGATCTTGGGTTGCATCAGAAGTGTGGCCAGCAGATCGAGAGAGGTGATTCTCCCCCTCTACTCAGTGCTAAAATTTGAACGTTGAAAGCACTCACTGGTGAAATTATTCAAAGATTATTCTGAGTGAGTAAACTTGGCAAAGAGAGTGCTCCTCCACAAGCAGTATAAACAGAACATGTCAATAAAGAAGCTCACTTACCCTCTGCTGGTTTTAATCAGCCACAGTTGATTCACAGAATTTGTACAGCCAAGCCCTCTCCCACTCAAACTCCTCTTCCTTTGACAAGAGTACTAACGCAAATTCACTGGTTTGGAGGAATTCTTAGCTATTAGCACTCATTCTCCCAAGACATTACATGTGTTCAGTACACTGCTTCCAGGACATAGTAACATTCTACATGCTGTCCTTGTCAACACCTGGGGATTAACAGAGCATCTTTAAATAATTCTCTAGACAACTGAAGAGCAACCCGGTAGCTAAACAGTTAAAAATGCTAGAATTTCACAGGATACTTATCTCTCTGACATAATTATTAAAATAAAAAAGAGATGAAAAGTTATTTTCCAATTTTCAAGTGATGGAGATGTAGGATGACTTCAGGTCTTCATATATAAGCCAACTGCAGCCTAGCAAGAGGTCAGCCATTTAAGATACTTTACCTCCTCTACAGGATCTAACTAATTATTACATAGGAGTAGTTTGATATGAGTTAAGAGTTCACTTCTCTTCTGACTGTTCATAAATAAGATGTAAATCAACACAACGAATGCCGAACTTTAAACAAATACAGCACCATACTTTTCATGGTAAGTGATGCAGCAATCAGAGTTGTAGGAAACACAGATTTATGAATGTATTTAAAAGATCAATGTCACTTTTCTGTTTGCCTTTTACTCCAGAGCTGGGCCCAAGTGCACAGTTCTAAGGCTGTGGTCTTATAGCTGTGTACTAGAACCTTCTTCTCCTATTGCACACATACCTTAGAGAAAGGCGAAATGCCTAAACAGAAGAACAGACTTTTTAATAGGTTTAATTTTCCCTGCTTCTACTTTTAAAACTATTAATTTTATAATAAAATTCTTTGTTTGTAATTATTTGCATATTTGAAAAGAATAAAAGCTGTACTCCCTTGATAGTGATCCAATAAAAGAATGCATTCAAGGAACTAAATCTCCTGCTATTTTTAATCTTTTGTCTAGCCAATTTTCAGATCTTGGGCAATTTGCAGAATGTGAGAAGTCTGGATAATCATGGATTGTGGTAGTGAGTTTCAGCTCTAAATTTCTGCAATGAGACAGCACTTATGAGACAACACCTCAACCAAACTATTTGTGTTCTCCAAAGAAGGTCTTCCATGGTAGAATGGGAAAGTAGTAAATTAAAGACAGAACGCTTATGTAAGGGTAGCACAGCTGAATTCAGGTGCAGAATATAACATAATCATTAAAACAATCAAGATTTCAGGTTGCATAGCCATTTCAGAGCTGAGATTTTAACCTTGTCTCAGCTCTTGAGAAGATATAATAAAGAGGTTTAAGGTCAAATTTCCTTTCTCTGTACATACAAAAGGAATAATCAGAAACAGATACAAAAATCAAGACTCATTTGTCACTGGTGAACAATGGTTCCTTGGCTGGAGTTAGCTCATCTGGTATTTTCCTTACATCTCTCCACAAACTTCATGAGAGCACTGCATGGACCCTTCCCTCCCAGACTCTTTATTGCAGCAAACAAAACGTGGGTACCGTAAACCACCAATGTCTTCCTGTTTTTTACTTAAGCCAAAGCAGTGAGTTCACTGAGGCCATCAACAGTTTTCCTCTGCTTTAGTCAGACTCCAGAACTAATCTTTCACGGTGAAATTCCTATATTAGCATCTAAATCTTTTGAGAAGAGATTCAGTGCTTTCAACAAAATTGCAGCACTCATTCTTGATCTTGGAGTTGGGATCTTCATTCATATGTATCTAAAAGGCATGTGTGCAACACAGGACACTTATGTACTCCCTCAGGGTGCATCAGCTGTTTCACATGGAAGTAGAACTGTGTGTCTGTCTTGTCTGGGTCTGATGAAAACAAAGGGCTTGCTGGGTGCACGGAAGGATGATCTACCATTTTCTGAGAAGCCAAAATAAACATCTTAATCATCAGATTAAACTCAAACATGTATTTTAAAACCCCACAAAAAACCCAAAAGCAGCTTACTTTTGTCAGGACATCTGCTTTTTTGGTGTGTGAAGCTTTGTCCCTGTACCTGTAAAAATTATGAGGGTCTTATCCTTCTTAGTTGTGAACGATGTTCAGAGCATCAGCATCAAAGGAAAAGAAAAATACGATTGACTATATGTTAGGTTAAAGGAATTTAAAGTCAACTGTAAATGACAGTCAACCCCCAGTGACAATTCAGGGATGTGTTCTCATTGCTTCCAAAATCTGACATCCTCATTAAAGATCAGCAAAACAATAACAAGTCCTATTTTATTAAGAAAGAAAGAAAGACTAATGCTCATCTCTTCTCCAGTACATTTTTCCATTAGGTTTTAGCAGAAGTAACATGCTAAGGAGGGGACAGAAACTCTCTTCACATAAAAATGCCATCACCCGACATACAATTTTGGCTGATTTTGAGATGCTTGAGAAATTTCTGTTTCTGCATGTGATGGTTTAGCCCTGGCTGGAGGCCAGACACCCACCAAAGTCGGTCTATCACTCCCCTTTGTAGTTGGACAGGGGAGAAAATATATATTGAGAGGCTTAGGAATCAGTGTAAGGACAGGGAGAGATCACCCTGTCATCAATGACATGGGCAAAACAGATTCAACACAGAGTGAAGGAAAGAAAACTATCTAATTTATTACACTACACTACAAAAACAGTGAAACCGGAGCCGGGAGCGTGACCAAATCTTAAAACAATGCAACCAGATCTTAAAACACGTTCCCCCCACCACTTCCTTCTTAGCAGACTTAAGTCAGAGTTTTGCTCCCTTCTTCCATCCCATTGTGGCACAGGAGTGGGGCAGGGACTGGGGAAAACGGGGTTCTCGGTAGCACCCTCCCCCCATCCCTCCATTCTAAGCAGACTTCTCTTTAGTCATGATTTTGCTCCCTTCTTCCCCCCCGATCATGGCACAGGGAGCAGGAACTGGGAAAATGGGATTCTCGGTCACTTCTTCACGAGCTGTTTTCCTTTTCCAGATCTTAAAACCACTCTACCTCCCCCCACACCCCCGCTCCCTTCTTAGCAGACTTGACTCAGTCATGATTTCACTCCCTTCTTCCCCCGCATCGTGCCACAGGGGGGACAGGGACTGGGAAAATGGGGGCTTCCGTCAGTTCCTTGCAAGTTAGTTTCCTTTGGGGATGGGGGGGGGAGAGGGGTTGGCATTCATTCCACACTCTCCCCCTGCTGCACCGTGGGGTCCCACCCACGGGAGACAGTCCTCCACGAACTTCTCCAACACGAGTCCTTTCCCACAGGGCTTTATCTCTTCATCAGCTGCCCCACCATGGATCACTGCTATGGTGGGCAGTAATAAATCACAATGTCTTTCAGTCCTCCACAGGGTCACCAGCCTCCCCCCAGCAAACCTGTTTCGGTGCAAATCTCTCTCTCACTCCTATCTGTGTCTCTGCTTCTCTCCATGGGCTGCATGTGCTGGCAGGGGTGTGCTCCAACGTGGGTCACAGCATCTTCTTTATGTCTCCACCTGCTCCGTCCCACGTGCAGCCTCTCCACAGGCTACAGGTGGGGTCCCGGCTTTTTCCATGGGCTGCGGGGGGACACCCGCTCTACCATGGGTTTCTCCATGGGCTGCAGGGGCATCTTTCTCTCCAGCACCTGGGGCACCTCCTCCCCGCCCCCGTCCCCGGCCTTAGTGTCTGCACAGCTCGTTACATCTTCTCAGTCCCTTCTCCATTGGCAAAATGCAGCTACTCACGGGGTTTTTTCTCCTCTATGTGATTCCCAGAGGCGCTGTGACCATCGCCGTGTGGCTCGGCCCTGGTCTGAAACAACTTTGGCCTTGAATGGGCCAATGTTTTAGTCTGCAGCCTACAGAGCATTCCAGCAGCTCCTCACAGCAGCCATTTTCTGCAGCCCCTGTTGTCTCCCAGCACCCAGATACGCAAAACAGCAACACTGCATCCACTGCTTCCTTATCTGAGTCTTCTTAGTAACCTGTTTCACTTTGCACTGACACAGACTTGTTTAGCTGTTACTTGCTAAGTAAGCTGACTACAGTCATCTGACTGAAGTACTTTGGTTCAACAGATTTGGGTGAAGTCTGCTTACTTCTGCTTATTTACAAAAACAATAAGATTTCCACAGTGAACTAAGCTGAAAATACAAGCCACAGACCAACCTCTGCCCACTTGTGAAGTAAGTATTTTATTTGAATGCTCCCACAAAATGTTTTACATTCTACTTAACATTTATAGATAAAATTCTTGCTGAGATGGGTTAGGCATTTCATAATTAAGACTGCCTATGTCCCAAATTATGCAAAATATTTGTATGTTCAAATGAACATCTTGATAAATCTTAAACTGTTTTAATGATAGAAGAAATACAGAAAGACTTTGACCTTCACAGAACAAAGTGGCAGTAGAACACTAAAAGATTTTCCCAGCTACCCATTTTCCTTCAAGCTGCCTACTGTACAAAAATGATACAATATTCACTTGGAATTTTTAGAAGCCACTAAACCAAAAGTATTTTTCTTCAGAAAAACAAAATCAGAGTGCTGAAGAAGCTGCATAAGACCTGGAGGTGTTCTTCTGTCCTCTAGAAAACAGGATGTATCTTACCCTTTGAAAATACTGTGCCTGGTTGTTTGCATCTTAATCAAATCCTTCACGAAGTGCATCACTCACAATCTGCAATTAATGAATCTACAAAATGCTTTCTGCAAGGCAAGTATTAACTGGTATTTAAATATAACTTTCAAACATAAAACTATTCAAGCAAATCACCACATTTATACCCACAGGCTAGAGTTTGTTGGTTTGGATTGGGAGAGATGATAAGCAGAAGTTTTCCTGCCTCCTGTTTACAGGATCAAAAAGGAAAAAACTTTTTAGTTTTTTTAAATAAACCTGAAAAAAGTAAAACAGCCCCTAGATATATAAAATACAACTGGGCATTATGTGTAGAAAGGTAAAGTGCTTTCCCAGCTTCAGGAAGGGTAACAGATACAATGCGTGTAATCACTTTTACCTCAATATTACAGCTGTTCCCCCAGGGTTCATCTGCCCAACACAATTGCCTTGCCCTAGCAGAGTGCTGATCAGGGATCACAGTGTTCAGATACATCAAAAGAGAAGCACCATTTAAACTTTTAGCTCAGGAAGGAAAAATTATAAGCAATTTAGCTTATGTCCTGTCTGAAAGGCCAAGGAGTGGAACAGAGTGGTATTGCATTTATATAGACACATTAAGCTCCTGACCCCGCATGAACACAGCGATGCAGGCAGCAGATGAGCTCCGCGGGGTGAAGCCACAGCGTCTCACAGCAGGAGAAATATCACCCCGAGCCACTGCTGCTCACATACCTGCTTATTATCTGAGCAACCTGGTACCAGGAGACCTGAAATTTCTGAGGAAATTCCTGCTGCCAAGAGGTGGTATGTTTGAGTTCAAAAGACACCAACAACAATTGAGAAGTGGTTTCAGATCAAAACATTCAAACAAGGACCAGAAAAGATAACAGGGCAGAACTAGGGGAAAAAAAAAAAACCCCAAAACCACCTCATGTTTTGGGGTAAATAGTGAATAAACACTTTTCAAAGGGCTATGTGAAAATAGAAGAGCTGTAAGAGCCCATGGTTTACATCGAAAATAATTAAGATAAATTGGCCACTTTTCTCCTAAAGCCAATTAAAAAATAAGGACCTGGTTAGTTATTAATTTTAGTAATATATAACCATGCAAATTGAGTATAAAATCCTGCCATCATAGTTAGGTCCTAAAAACTATGCCATGATTGAGCATTTCCAGAAGTGATTTAGAGTTCTAGACAGCCTACCATACTTCAGATGTTTAGAGGACGACACTATTGCTTGTCAGTTTTACATAAATACAGAAAAATGTTTGAGGCTGTCTAACAAAAAAAAAAAAAAAGCCAACATACAAATCCATAAAACCCAGAAGAAGATACAGATACATTGAAATATTAATTCTTCCTTTAGAGTTTTTTTTTCCCTTCTGGGTAGGGCTACCTGATTGAGTGATAAAGACTGGAAGTAACCAAAAGTGTTCAGCTTTTCCTAATTGTTAATAATAGTAATAATAATATTTAAAACCTCAACTACCCAAACAACCAAATTAACAAGTCAGCTGACCCAAAATGGAATATTTTGCATTTGGAAAATATCAGCATACAGCAAAGGAAATAACAGTACATATATTACAACAGATCAAGGTGGTATAGTAATGAAAGCATCCTTTATTTATGCAGCAGACCATTACCTGGGACACTTGCCCAGAATATGACAGACTGAGGTTTAACCCAACTCTGAAAAGACAACATTAAAGCTTGTCATTCCCATTGCCAGTGTGACACTTCCTTTTATATATTAAAATAGTTGGCAAGTCAAAGAGGGTACAGGCAAGGATGATACCCTACAGTTCTTGAAAATATAGATTCAGATCCATGTAGGAGGATAGAATCTATTCTGTATTTTTCATATAGCAGGCAGGTGCTTGGCTATTGGATCAAATGGAACATCCACCACACTGAGGCATATTTAGGAAAACAAAAGCAATTGGTTAAAAATAACTACAATAATTACTTACAGTAATTACCTACAATTGTCTATCTCTACCTTTTGTCCTGCATCTAGAGATGCCCTTCTTTTTCAGATGTTCATTTTATAAAGATATATGAATTTTATTTTTTTTACTATCTGATAACAGCAGTTTAACATACAAGACTTGGACCACAAACAGAATTAAACCCCTGATACACAAACACAGGAGGTAACAGGGACAATACCAAATATTAGAAATTTCAGGCCACACATGGGCCATTCAAGGAACCACTCAAAAATCCTGAGGTGAAGCAACTCGAACTTTCTAACTCATGAGGGGAAAGGAAGATTAACACAAGTCTCTCAGGAAAGAACGAATTCATGGGAATTTTTTAGGCATTTGTATGATTGTGCAGAATGTATCATGGGATTTTTAGGAAAAGGTCAAAGATGGGGAAAAGGTGGGCTTGAGTTATACTGAGGACAATCAAGCACAGCAAATGAGAGGCATTTGGGACAACAGGGGATAGTTGTGTGTAAACAAGCTGCTGGCCAGCACACTTGCCTGGCCAAGTCCTAAACATGTCCCCTGGTAAACTTTCTGTTCTATCTGTGTGCTGCTAGTGAACTTCCAGCCAGGGTATCACAGAATCATAGGGGTT
>VZTU01028996.1:530-42542 GCA_013400835.1 Zapornia atra
AAGCAGAAGAACATAGAAGAATATGGAAATTGTGCAAAAACTAAACTAGTCATTGTTTCCAGAAAAAAAAATACCCAAAACTAAAAACAACGAAAGGAAATGTGGGAATCTAATAGGAGAAATAACTACTGTAACAGATAGGCAAGCAAACAAAAACTATCCAGGAGAACAATACAGTCTGACATAGAAGCAGCAAAATAGCTAAAAATTGCCAAGATGTTTTTAAAGGACTCAATCCCCAGGTATAGTGTATCTGAAACTAAATAAACTGACTGACTCACAACATCTGCCTTCAATCCTATTTCCTAAGTAAATGAACAAATGCAGAATATGTATATAATAGGAGTAGTTAATGAATATAATAGGAGTTAATGAATATAATGAATATAATAGGTGTAGTTAAACACATGAAAAAAGGCTCCCTCTCCAGAGTAACAAACCTCCAAAATGGTTTGTCATCCAGTGAAGCAAGGCAAAGCCCCAAAGTACTAAAGAAATATGAATATCACATGCCCACAACTGCAGGGTATTATAGATGGGGTTAAAAAAGAATTCTAATGTTGTAGACAACCCCGTCAAATCCTAGTGGATGAGGAAATCATTCTTCATCTCATTTTAGTAGATAGATAAGGATTCTTGAAATGTATAGACAAGAATAACACTATCGTTGCTGTTAGCTGTGACTACTAATTTAATGGCATCGGTGGCAACTAGTGTAGCAACTGACACTAAGACATGTCCTAATAAGACCTTCAGAGATACCTTTCACTTTCTGGTATAGGAACACAAAGGTGTCATTCCTGCCATTAAGAAGCAAGGGAATGAATCTCAAGTGAAAAAAGGGAAACATGATGTGATTCTGCAACCTCTTCACAGAGGGCAGAAAACAAATCCAGGAAAGGTACAGACCTACAGGTACAAATTAATGAAGAGCCTGTCAGAAATGGTAAGTTCCCAGGGCCTTTCGGATAAATAAATAAACAAATACATAAAGACAATGGGGTTTACATATGTAAACGATGAGCATTATTATTACTGTTTTACAATTAAGCATTATGCTTGATGAAAAAGAGATTAATTCAGTATCACCAAGATTGCTGAGAGCAACACACCACAACTCTGAGGCACTCTGCTCTTATTACAGAAACTGCACAGACGCAGTTCAGACAGGTCACTGGTGTGTGATTAATTAATCAGCTTAATTTTAAATGAAAACAATTTTTCAGCATGAAAATACGGCAAGTCTCCATGATTCTCAACTCATTTGGAAGCATAAGCAAAGGTAGGTACAAGCCCATTTTAACAGCAGAACTAGGAAGAATTGAAAAGCAATGATATGCTGACAGAAATAGATACCTGCGTAGGCTCTGTTGAGGTGGTCAGAAAATAGAGGAGATGTCATGCAGGCCTTGCAAGAAGGAGTTCCTTGCTGGAACTACAAAGATAAGTATATGCACTGCCAGAAGCAAAAAGATCCAGGGCCCTGAGCACTGAGAACAAAATTATCTCTGAAGTAGAAGCCTGTAGCCAGAATATAAAACGTGATAAACTGCCCCAAAATTATAACTGAGATCTGCAAGTGGGTGAATGAATAACTGTTATATACGTGCAGACATACATCTAGCTACAAAGACCTGCAGCATTTTTTTTACAAATATTTCAGAGAAGTAGGGATGGACTTCTCACCAAAGTATGCAAAATTACATTTTCTCTGCAGAACACAGCTCACCTTGTGAATGATAGCCAAGGTATAAAATACTGCTGTGGTATACATTATAGCAAAAATGATGAAACATTTCAATAAACACAAACATTATCTGATTTCAGATGGCAAAATCTGAGAGGAGATAGACCATTCTCTATGTCACACAGCAAGCCACCACTGAACCCAGATAACTTGGCTATTTGGGTGCAAAGTACTTTTCTCTGTCTTTAACTCAATTCTTTTTAATCAAAATGGAGTCAGAATTGATCCATTCCTGCAAAAAATTTGAATCACAACTAATTAGTGTTTATGATGGAATACTGTCCAGTCAAATTATTTTCAACAGGTTCCATAAAATTACTAAGTTGTGTATATATTCTGCCTTATAAATACATCTTCCTCTGCTGGAAGTGATGATGAGAAAGAGAAATGCATACACATGAAGGTCAAAACCTATTCTGGCAGATAAGCTTATGTCTGCCCAGACAAGCTCTCCTGTAAAGATAGACACAACCAAAGAATTTCCTGAGCATAAACCAAGCACCTGACATCAGCCTTTATAATTCCTAGTGATTGGTATCAAATTTGAACTAGTCCACAAAAAGAGTATCTTGCCTTTTCTTCATAGTTTGATGGCCCTGACTGATTTGGGCCCTTACACAGGAAGGATAGATGACAGAACAGTACAGTGACACAGCACTGGAACGCGATGCTCATGTGTGGATATTTCAGATGAGGATACGCATGGAAAGGAGTCAGAGAGAAACAGTCATTAAGATGGACTTGTCAATACTGAACTACTATCCCATCAAGCTATGACTGGCAATCAGCAGCATGTTTGGAGTGCAGTATGTGATGTTAGCCAAGCCCTTGAAACAATCAAGGTTCAGTGAGACTGAGCCCACCGAAAACACCCTCTAAAACCTCCAGTCATTTTCAGACTTTCCAAAGGTCATCAGATGCAGTTATAGGTGCACATCTCCTGTCAGATGATGTCCAGATGGCCTTGCAAAGAACATTGCGGTCTTCCACTCCAGAGGGGAATAGTTTTCTGCATAGCAGAATTGTTTTCCGCATCTCCTACTACCTCTCGCTCTTGCTGGCACTCACTAATCATAATGTGTTACAACATTCTGCTTCACAATACTAGCACAGACATGATTTTCCTTCAGACGGTGATAGAGCTAAAAGAAGCAAATTTGTTGATTCTTTCAAAGAGAAGTACCCAGAAATAGGTTTGAAATTGCTTCCGAAAGAGGCAGTACACTATGTGTGAGTCTCTCTGTGAAGAGAAGAGCAGCATTGAGCAGCACCATGGTTTGAATTAATTTACCTGTTTTAGCTTCCAGACAAAAAAAAACAATCTAGGGAAACAAACATGAGGAGCTGTACTAAAAAAGTCCAAAGAAAAGGTGAAAAGTGTATTTCAGCAGCAAACATACAGGGAAGAAAACGGATGACTAAATAGTGAGGAACTACATGACTTGCAGTTTAAAGAACTACCACATTAACAGCGTTGCCACCTGTAAGGAGTCATGAAAAGCTACGAAGAGATTCATTAGGCACGGAAAATCTCATTTTGAAGACTATGATATAAAGAAGTAATTCAGAAATCCTGGTCCCACACTGTTCCACACAGCCTTCAAGGTCAAGTATTCCATATGTGCCCTTCAAAACACAAACAAGTTAAGTTAGAGAACTGCATTTTAGTTGAAATAGCTGCTTTAGAAGGATGAGTTAAAATGTAGAGTCAGAAAGCTTTCTGCAGTTTGTAAAATAGACTATTAGCCTGCAAGGGTGGAGAAAGGATGAATTATGCATCCTATGCTACAGACATGGATTCCCCTTTCTTTCACTAGGGCTTTGTGTTCCTTGTAACTTAGGTCAGAACAGAACATAAATAAACACATCTCACAAAATCAAGAATATGTAAAACTGCAAGCTAAAGAAGATAAATAATTGTTGGGGTTTTTTTTCCTTCAGATTCTTGCTTACCTGAAAGAGGCAGCCTTTTATAAGTCAGTGATGCATATGATATGAAAGTGATAGGGAAGACTGATACCAGAAAAACAAAGTCACTTCTCAAACTACTAATTCACTCATTAGGTGCAACTTCATAAAAAGTTTTAACGATAACTATTGTCTCACTATATTAAAATCCCTCCTAGCAATTTGCAGCAAAGAGAATGGTCTGCCTTCATTGAGCCCTTTCATGTTGAATTGTTTAAGTCTGAGATGTCCAGTGGACCTAATGAGTTAGAAAATGAGAAAGGTTAAGGAAGATGCTGAAAACAATATGACACAAAAAAACTAGTGTTATACAACTTCTATTACCTTCAAGTATCAGAACAGAGTCTAAAAAAGGAATTCACATCATACAAAATGCTGTATAGCTTTTTAAAAAATGAAAGCCATAAATTTATATGTTTGTATTCTTATTTTGTTTGCTCTGTGTGTTTGTATGCATGTGGCACATTACAAAGAAAATATTCCAAAGACCCATAAAATCTCTGCTGCATTATCCCAGAAGAATACTCAAATATATCAGGAGTTGTAGCAATTTCTTCATAGCCCGTGAGTAAACTTAATTCAAAAGTGTGCATTACTAGGGTGCCAACTTTCAGAGGCGTGACTCAGAATTAGTACCACTGTGTCAAGGCATTGCCTGAGAAATAAAGGATCTGAGTTTGGTCTACTGTCTCAATAGTGGCAGCTATTTGATATAAGGCTGAAGATACCCATCCAGAGACTCTGATAGAGTACTTGAAAAAGAATAACTGATAAGTTATTATCAATCACTCCAAAGGTTTCTAGACTATGTGGAAAACGATATACCAGAGTTTTATATGGAAAAAATGATTCAGAACTTAACATGCTGGAAGGATATATCATTTCTGTTCAAAGGATTATAATTTCATTGAGGAAATGTTTTAGTCACTTTGTTTGAATTAATAATGCTGTTTTAAGCTATAAAGTAAAATGTCAGGGGAGTATCTTAAAAAAACCCCAACCCTTTAAAATGATCCAGGCTGGTCTAGTAGGTACCAGTTTGTTGTAAAAACAGAGATATAAATGAAATGTATAGCATTTCACTTAATAAGTAACACTACTTATTAAGTAGCAAAACACTACTTATTTTTCCTGATGATTGTTGAAATCAATTACTGTATGCTAAGAATCCAATGACAGTTTTGCTTCTGCTGTAATCATATGCATTATTAAAATTATTTAAATTACTCAAAATATTTCCATGACTTTGCCTTCTGTGGAGATCAGAAGAGCAAGCTGATACAGAGAGATCATGGGTAACGCAAGATGCTTTGCTTTGCTATGTTTCAGGTTTATATATTTTCTTTACAGTTCTAAGGAAAAGAAGGAGCTTACAAGAGAAAGTAAGTAGCAAGGAAGAACCTTTCACGTCAGAGTAATTGAGTCTGGTACAATTGCATATTTTTCCTTTCTGGAATACAAGAAAGAAAACATTCAGAGACCAAAAGAGCAAAGAATTCTTCAAAGGATCCTAGGATCTAATCTAAGGAGAGTAGACACAGAGATGTGGTCTGATCAGTCGTATTGCCCTTAAACACCTCCAAATGATAATCCAGTTCAGTCCACTGTTAACTTATAAAACCCTTTAATCAACTTTCCTGAGAAACACCATACCAGGAGGACTTTGCTGAAAAGCCAATAGCAGAGAGAGACCCTAAAATAGGAGCGCATCAGCTGCTGTCCAGATTAACGAACTGGTAACCATCCCAGCACCTGTTAAGGGTTTTAATGATCCACTGGTCACATATGTGTTGCTATTAAACCCTGACTTTTTTTTCCTGCTGCCTCTCAGGGATGATATCACACAGTACTGAGCACTTGTATTCTTCACCAGGGAGGGCATTTGATGGTCACTACACTCTGATGGAGAGCAAAGGAAGATTTATAGATGCTGCCAGATGAAAAGCTTGGCAATTCTTCAGGCTATCTTTCAGATGATGGGTATTTCCCCATCAAAAATAATATAAATGTCAATACCATAAACTACAGAAGTGAAAGCCACATGGGATACAAATTAAATCCAGCTTTTAAAACGAAATACTCTATAGCCTAAACAATGTTCCTCTAGTGAAGCTAAACTCCAATCATGTGGACTAACATGTATTAATGCTCAATGTGTCTTATAGAAGACTCTAACCATAGTTTTTAAATTATTATTTAAATTAGTGTTTAGTCTACCATCCTATCAGCCAGGAACTATAGCCTTATAGTTCAGTGTTTAAATATGACTGCTCAGTGCAAAGGAGTTTTGATCAACGCCCCAGGCAACCTAAGGAGCGGTGTCAGATGCATTTCAGCATAGAAGTGGCAAGACAGTAAAATTTGCATGTTACATAAGTTTTGCTCAGTGATACAGCAATTGCAAAAGGATTAAAAGTGTATCTCTACAGTGTGATAGGGCCCTGTCAGTGCTGGTGCTAACCTGATGCAAATCATCCACATGACAGAACCAGGCGGAGCTGAGGTCCTGAAACAATCTGCGAGTGGTAAATTACTTGCCAGAAATAGTACATTCATGAGACAGTAGAGGCATCTCAGTGCTATGTTCCACCATGCTATATAGATGCACTCCTAAACCTGACAAGCCCTCAGAATTAAATTGTCTTACTTCTTAATAATCGGTGCAGATGAAATTCAACTGCTACAGAAGTCTAAGTCACATTCATCTTTAGAACGACCTATTTTGAGGCCTCTGTCCCCAAGGTTATTTACCTTGGTGATTTACAAACCAAAATGCTCTTTATTAACTAAAGAATCTCTGCATCCCACACAGCAAGTTGAGAAGAAAGATTTGCAGCTACCCCTAGAATTGAATAGATCAAAGCTCACTTAGATAAACCTGAAGATGACAGTGATAAGTAAATTGCTGATGTGAAGACAGGGAATTTAGAAAGCCCTTCTGTTAAATGAGAGTATATTTAAATACTTCAGTTTATTATAATTACTACCTTGTACTCCAGGGGAAAGGATGGTCTCTGAAGTTGACAGAAGCTAAGCCACTTACACTTTGTTTGGGCTAAAGTGTTTGAAATATAAACGTATCAGAAAGGCTAGAAGTTAATGATAATAGAGGCACAGATTTAAGACAATAATTAGATGAGTAAAGAAAAATGTTTCCATCAATGTGAAACCCTAATTATTAAGTGAACCTATTCTTAAATTACGGTAATCTCTTATTTACTACAGAATGGGTGAAGTCATTATGCTGCGGTTGTATGCAGCTGCTATTGATAAAACAAAAGACATTTATTGTATGACTCAGCAAGCCAACCATCACACTCTGCATCAGTAAAATTTCTGCTTTGTCTTCAGATATAAGACAAACCTAGATGTTGCAGGGAGAATCATGGTAAACTCGGAAAAAGCCTGTGTCTAAAACGATGTACTGCAACTTCTAGCCTATGAAAAGACTACAAAAGACAACAATAAAAGCTGTGAAATAAATATCATTATTAATTACTACTTGCAGATGGCTACTTGAAAGCAGGAGAAAGTCCAGGGTGACCTCTTAATTGTAAACAACGTAATGGATGTAAATTGTAACCTCCATTATATCTCTGGGTACTTCCCACAGCGTGTAAACCTTGTTGCTTCCCTCCCAGGGAGAGAACTGAAGAGCAATTTTCTTATACCCCAGGAAATACAGGCATATAAACAAATCTAAAAATGTAAGCATAAAGTTGATTTACAAGAAAAAGACTCCTTATTCTGGGGCAGACTATGGTCACTTGGGCTTTGAGCCTTCCTTTTGTGCTGATCCTCAAGCACAAAGCATTGCCAGGGCTTAGACAACAATACAACGGGTCATTAGGTGTTGTTCCTGCCTGCCATAACAGTGTTCCTGCAGACTGATGTCTTGTGGAAACGCAGGTGTCCTTAGAAGAAAACATAGTTGTGCCAATCACAAGACTTCACACTCTAGTGACGTTAGACAGCCGCAGCACTTGTGCATGAACAGACTTTCCCTGACTCACACGGTGCTCGTGGGACACTGAATTTTATAATATTAATGGAAATCAATATAATATAGGGAAGAGTGAGATCTAGCTTCAATAAATGATACATGTCGGATCTTCCTTCCATCACACTGTCACAGTTAGAGATGCTGCTATCAATTCCAGCTAATGCAAATATTTAAATAATGAGGCACTTCTCTTTTTTTTCCAGTCTAGACCTGAAAAGCCCTATGTTCTCTTCAGCAGGAACACATATCACAGACATTTGTGGTGGAGATCCTAAGAATTAAATTATTCTGGGTTAAAGTCTGGTCAGTAGCAATGAATTTAATGTATGCTAAGCTCAGACGTGGTATTAGTTCCTAACAAAGAGTATTCCTTACAAAAAGCTGAGGTTACGAAATGCAATCAAAGCATTTATTTGTAAAACCATTTAAAGAAAACAATGAACTAAAAAAGCAAGGCCAAAATTATTTACACATTTCCACAGAGACTACTCATTAAAATGATCGTGCTTAAATATTACTCTGATGAGTGTTTAGAAGAAACCCCACATCTAAAAACCCCTGTGCTTGTTAATTCTTTCCACATAAAATCTATTTTATGTTGTATGACTTGAAGTACTTTTAGGAAAGATAGCACGTTTGGCTTGGTTCTACATTAGCATGGGCAGAGTTGCTAAAAGCAATTAACAGGAAGGCACTGAGACTTCCTGGGTAACACAAAGGTTTATTGCTTCAGAGATTAAGATTCTGTTTTTCTCTTTCACTGACTTCTTTTGAGATGCTGAAACTCAATTATTAACCTTTCAAACTTTCCACACAGTTTCATTTCCTGAACAATTGCATACTCATTATATATAAGGAAAATACATAAAATTAAACAGAGCTTTTGTCCTCGGGACTGCTCCACCTTTAAGTTCAAATTCTGCTAATTTTAATGCACTTTTCTTTTGGTATTACTTTAACAGGACTTTGGCTGTGGGATTTTTTCACAGTTTTCATTATCTGATGACTTCAGCCTCCAGAAGATGTCCTTTTGAAACTGACAGTTTACCAAAGCATGACATTTACCTGGAGTGGTAGAAACCCGTGTTTTGGATGCAAGATCAAGGACTAATCCTTGCCCTAGTATTCGTATGACATCATTACAGACACATTGCTTTTCTCTACAACCATTGCTACTCCATACTAATTACACTTTAAATCCTATTATAAGAGTGAATAAACTAAATCCTATTGTAAAGATGAGTTTAATCTCACCTTAAGACATCAATTTACCTACTCAATACTCAGAACACTGAAAAAATTTCAGAAGGACTTATGGAGAAGGTGATTTTCAAGGACAAGTACAGCAGGAGTTTTAAGAATTTAAAAGCATCTGAGAACAGTTCAAGACTCAACTTTCCATCAGTTAGGGAACGGAAGGTGAAAAAAAAGGCATCATTGCTTATTTCTTTACCTCCTTTCTGTGCTGATAGATCTCTTGAATCAACGAATATATTTTTTCCTGGTACGGTATTATTTAATCTAAGGCCTGTACATGCTGGAAGAATTTGAACCTGAAACTCAAACCAATGAATTTTTGCAAGAATGCCATCTTTAGCATTGCAGGAAATCCTGACAGTTAAATAAGCTCTGACTTTAAATACAGGATCTGTAATTTCAGTTTCAAAATTAGTTTAAAAATCAGATTTAATTGAAAGAAAAAAATAGTCTGATTCAGAAAAACACAGGTAATATTTTTTATTAACTTATCTGTGGGAAAAAAAGCAAACTGTGCCCAAAACTACAACTTTAAGATCTGATGTCTCTGTTGCAAAGTACGTATACTTTATACAGTGGAAGACAGATATTTCCATGGATTTGTATCATTTATTTTACCAATTTAGATCTCAATTTATTATTCAGATATTTGATATTGTAACTGTGTTATATGTAACTTCTGATCGTTAACAGAAAGGAAATGATGTAGTGTATTTTAACAACTAGGTTGTTAGCAACTAGGTTTTACATAGGTTTTAACAAACATGTTTGAAGACGAACAAGTGTTTATGACTTTGTATGTGACTACACCGAGACAGATAAAAGCAATTAGAAATACATTCTGCTTTGTACAGTATAGAATGTGGATTAAAAAATGGAAAGCAAAATGGGTTAAAACAAGACAGCAAAAGCAAAACAAAACAACAATAATCCTGTGCAGTGAAACAAATGAGAGTTCTATTTCATGGCATCTCCCAAGATTTATTGATTACATTTTTTTAATTTTACTTTTACAAGGAATCTGCTGAACATTCAAAGTGATCTATTTTCTAATAGTGCAGCCTACAGCTAGACATCCAAGATTTAAGATGATGAAACACAGAGGGATCATAACTCATTGTTAGTTTTTCTGGTCACGGGAAATACTTTTCAGGGGGAAGAGAGAACTGATACTCTCCAAGTCTCCTTTTCCGAGCTCAATTATTCATCCTCCAAAGATTTCCCACTCTCATCTTCACACTCTCCTCCTGAGGTGCTTTTCTGCAAGAGGATTGAGGAACATATTTGGGATCCCTGCTCAAATTCCCCAATGGACCCAACCTCAGATTCTCCATAGCAAATAAGCCAACCTCTTGGAATCGCTTCTAAAAAGGTTTTCAAAAGTTCATTACGTAAGTTATCATCTATCTCACATTACTCTAACCCCGTGATACAAATGTCAGCATGCTGATGAATAGGTCACGTCCAACCCTTTTCCTTCATCATATGGCTGTGCAAGAAAGGCCTTACACAATCATGCACTGTAAAGGTTTCTGCTACAGCTGAAGAAACCAGAAGACTAACTTGTGTACTCTATTTATAGCATTTCTAATTATATGTGTATTAAGTAGCAGTGGCACTTAAGATGGGCTTTAGAATAACTTCCTTTTCCACTGACAGCGTTTTTTTCCAAGCTGGCCCCAATTATCTCAAGGAGCTGGGCTTGCATACTAACATACCACTCAGACATCCACTTAGGGCAGACTTGGGATGGTAATGCCACCCTGCCTGGAGACTAGCAACTTTAGAAGAGATGTTCAGATAGCAGTTCAGGTAATGTAGAGAAGTCACGACCATATGCAGTGTAAATTCAATGTGGCTGTGGTCTTCTCTTTTTCCCTAGCAGTTCCACTGTAGGTTAGCTATAATGCTTTGCTCACTATCACTACTGCTGCTACTAGTCTGTCCTGCAAAATAAAATTTTGACTCTGACTTCTGTGGTTCCATTCCAACTCGTTGACACAAAATTCTGTGAATCATTACAGTTCTTGCTTTTTCAAACATCTTCTTACAGAATAATATGAAAAGGCTTTGACATAAACATTAAAATCCAGGCTGAATTTTGGTACAAGATCAAGGGAACAAAAGCATTTTAAAAATTATGGAGGCAGGAGATGAAAAACAAACAAACAAAAAAATCTTTGGTAGAAGTAATAGTTACAAGGCCCGATATATTATTTCTTATTTAAATTTAGTATCGGAAATTACGTAGCTGGAATAAACGAGTAATTGCACAGTGTGTGCTGAATTCTTTTATGTTACATAATGATTATATCCATTGATTGAAATGGGATTGTAAAATCCCACTTGAATAATAATTCAAGATTTAATCCTCCGAATCCACTATTCTTTCATCTGTTTTGAAATTCTTTCGGTACCAATAGCAGCACTGTTGTTGCCATGTTACCTCTTCTAGAAAGAAATCATGAGAAGCTAATTTTGCTTTGAAAAACTGGGGTTGGAAAGGAAAGAAAGCAGGGAAGAAAAGTCCAACCTTCTCTTTCATAGTCAGCAACAGCAAAAATAATTTAGTTCATATTTAACTATTTGGTAACTGTACTATTAAACATTGCAGGGACCTTGTTGAACAGAGGGTTCCTTTCATAGCACTGAAGTGGAAAAATGTGTATTTAAGTTTTGAACCCTAAGGAAGAGTCTCTGTGTTTTCATAAGGAAACACTTTTTGATGGCATCATTCTTCATGTTGCTTCATTATTTCAGACAGACTTGTTCCCACTGTACAAAAGATTCATCAGCATCTGGTAAAGTTATTTTGCTGTTTTTGTGGAAACAGGCCAAGATGTGCAATAACAGCTAGTAACTCTGTAGTAATGAAGTAACTGGTTCCTGGAAATTTACAAGTTTAAAAATATTTTAAAATAAAGATCGAAAAAGAAGTATTGCAAAGTGGAAAACAAAGGAAAGATAGGAAATGCTTTTATGCAGCATATTATTATTATTTAGTAGATACAGAGTCATGCTGCCTCCTTGCTCTTGTTTTGCTAGTCCATATGGCAACATATAAGCTGCACTGCACATAAAGGTCTGGGTCCATGGTCATTTACAGGCCTACCCTGGACAATTTTTAGCATGAACCGCTGAGAAAACTTGGTGTTATATCAGGGAACACCCCAAAGAAGGGAAATCAGGCCTATGCCACCCCCTCATGTGGACGCTGGCACACAATTTGAGGCCTGGATTGGGAAGATGTGTCGTGGCATGCCTGTGTCCCGCTGCCTCTCTGAATTTCATCTGTGCTGCAGAGCTGCCATGTTGTTGGAGAGCCCCTCCTCAAAGGGACACAGGGTCATCTGCTTCAGGGGGCGAACGGAACCATCGGGGAACCTGACACAAGGCTGCTTCTGGGGTCACACATGTACCTGCAGCTGAGCAGCGTCAGGGCGAGCACACATACTTGCTGGCCACTGTAACAGGAGGGTGGATATAGTTTTTATTAGTGTGAACTGGGTACAAGAAAAAATAACTAGACGTGGCAAAAACATAAGCAGGGAAATTGGGAAAATGTTTTTATTTTTCAGTTATTATTGTCAACAAAAAGCTAATGAGAGAGATGGGAACAGAAACCAGATCTCTCTCTGCCCCATGTCAGACCCCACCCCCTCCTCCTCTCTCTTTTTTTTTTGGTCTTCTTGTGGATGGACTTGTTGATTCTGAAACATCTTCAGTGCTGCTGCAGAGCAAGTTGAGGTGAACAGACTACACTGAAGTATTTTGCTTGAACTCTAGACCTTACTTTGGCACACCTTCCTCTTATTGTATTAACGTCTCCTCACTTACCAAAAACAGAATGAAAATGTATACTCACCTTTTTAATTGGCTTACAGGGCTCATGATGACTTTGACAACTGATGCATGTTTGATAACTACATGGCAGTCATTTATTAATGTTTTGGTCAACGTTTCTCCACATTTCATTCCAGGAAATCCTTCTATTCTTTCCCAGTCTCCAGAGGTGGATGAGCTGGGTGTGGGTACAGCTTGCTGATTTTACCAAGGTTTGCCTTATGCTGCAAACTGATGATCTGGGAGAAAACTCATATGAGAATACTAAAAATATCACTCATTCTGTGCTTTCTAGTTTCACCAGTGACTTGATACTCTTGCTTCTGTCTGTACATTGGTCTTTTTCTCTCTTATCCCCTCTCTACTTCTATACATAAATACACAAGCACCACTTCCCACACTTGGAGCATTCCCTCATCTCATCTTTCCTTACTCCTGCCTTCAGAACTCCTGTATATACTTCCAGAAATTACGTTTTACTTCACTCTGCCCATGAAGGCCAGCCTCTGTCTCTGGATGTCTACACAGCAGATTGGTGAAGAGCTGACAAGACATAAAATGCAAAGCCTTCCACTTTCAGGTAGCTGATGCACTCCTGACAGATGTAGTCTTTCCCATCATAGGCATCCCTACATTCAGATGGAAGAACACCAGGGGATCCTTTCAGAGGACCATTGTGAGATTTCTTCTTGTAAAACTCGTAGTAAGGATTACTACAAGAGAAGGGCTAATCTATCTGTACATACATTCCAGTGTATATAATGCTGAATCACTTACTCTCTTTAGGAAAGAATTCTTGATCAGGGTGAAAAAACTTTAAGACAAAACACGACCCTGTAAAAGTCTTCACCTTGAATTTAATATTCATGGTGTTTTACAAATTTCAAGCCAAAAAATGAAATTATACTGCTTGAGTGACTTCTTTCTTTTCATCCACCTGCACTTACAGTTCTAGCCGGGAGCAGAAAATAAGGCATTATATAGGATCAGAAAGAATATAAAATAAAATAGAAAGTTTTCATTTTCCCACAGCTTATGGTATATTTTCTGATCACAGAAGATCCACATTTCTTTCCACTTTATGGAAACTACTGATTTACAAACATGCACCATGGGATTGGTGGGAACACAGACTGCAGGAAGTTATATTTCCATTTAAGAAGCAGGCAACTTTTTGGACTCTGTACTTAGTAAGTATGGAGAATGGATTGAGAGCAGCCCTGAGGAGAAGGACTTAGAGATGTTGGTTGATAAGAAGTTCAACATGAGCCAGCAATGTGCACTTGCAGCCCAGAAAACCAACCATATCCTGGGGCTGCAGCATAAGAAGTGTGATCAGCAGGTCGAGAGAGGGGATTCTGCCCCTCTGCTCTCATGAGACCCCACCTGGAGTACTGCATCCAGCTCTGGGACCCTAACATAAGAAGGACATGGAGCTGTTGGAGTTAGTCCCGAGGAGGGACTCAAAAATGATCAGAGGGCTGGAACATCTCTTCTGTAGGACAGGCTGAGTTGGACTTGTTCAGCCTGGAGAAGAGAAGGCTCCGAAGAGACCTTACTGCAGCCTTCCAGTACATGAAGGGGGGATACTGGAAAGCTGGAGAGGGACTGTTTATAACGATATGGAGTGATAACACAAGGGGTAACGGCCTGAAGATGAAGAGGGTAGATTTAAGTTAGATATTAGGAAGTAACTCTCCTCTGTGAGGGTGGTAAGGCCCTGGCACAGGCTGCCCAGAGAAGCTGCGGCTGCCCCCTCCCTGGCAGTGTTCAAGGCCAGGTTGGATGGGGCTTTGGGCAACCTGGTCTAGTGGAGGGTGTCCCTGCCCATGGCAGGGGGATTGGAATTAGGTGATCTTTAAGGTCTCTTCCAACCTGGACTATTCTATGATTCTATATTATGCAGAATAAAGAAGACACCAAATGCGGGGTTACTGAGATTAGACCTAAGAGTCTGCAAAGGATTAGCAGGTAACCAGCAAAGTATTATCTGCTTTACAGCAGCTGGATTCACATGAGAAAGCTTACAGAAAAGTAAATTTTAGTTTGATTAGATACCTTATGACTTCATATGGCTCAAGCCTGTTGAGAATTCCCTCTTTATGTGTCACATTCTTGTATTGCAACAAATGAAACCATCCTAAAATCACTAAGAATCAAAGTGCTGTTCATTGGTGCACTCAAGATATGTTGATAGAACAATTTAACCTATAGCACAATTATTCTAACTAATAAATTTAAAATTATGAAGTAAAATTAACGCAATGTTGAGACCTAGTTCTGCAGGACCAGACAGACATCTTTGGTTTCAAAGAGTGACTTAACATGCGTGCACAGATTAAGGATTTTCCTAAATCTTTGCATTCTAAATGGAAAGAGCAGAGGTGGAACAAAACACACCGAAGAAAAAAAGCAAAGCAGCAAGTCAAAGTGGCTTTGTGGGCCAGATGCAACAGACAACTTAGGCCCTTAGTATGCACCTAAGATTTAGATGGTGGTTATATATTTAAATCTGATTCTCAAACCTAGACACACTCCACTCTTCATGCTTTCCATTAGAGTCCTCTGTGGTCTTCTGAGGGTGATGGCAATTTTCCAAGTTTCAATGAACTGGACAATTCAATGCCTGGATTGATTCCAGGATACAGAAGACATATGTTTCTGCTAAAAGATGTGAGATGAACAGTCTGATAGGTATCCTTAAACTATTCATAAAGCACACCTGGATCCTTACAAATGTGCTAGCATAGCTGAATTCTATTCAAAGAGGGGACCTGGAGAGGAGCTCCGGCCCATGCTCCCTGCATTATACTCTATTAGATAGGACACTCCCCATATTGCCTTCTGTTCAGGAATGCCTTAACTACCAGCTAGGACAGCTTTAGTATTTTATTAACTAATTCTTCCATGTGAAACACAAGAGTGATGTTCAGAACAGGCCTTAGAGACCACAAGTTTTTGCTCCTAGAGAAGTGCAGTAAGTAGTAAGCTACAAAAGATTCCTGATTCTTCAAAGATTTTCTTCCTGATTGAGAGATTTTTGATTTTTTTTCCTGCCTGCTTTCAATAAATGCAATGAAAAATATTCTTGTTTACTGTCCTTTACTCTCTGAATATTATTACTGGTGGCGAAAGCTGTTGGTGTAAAAGCCTTTGAGCAGAGAAAAATCACTGGCCCAAACCTTGTACTTCCTGTGTTAAGTGCTCTAAATAGTAACCTATAGTTATAACCTAAAGATGGGCACCACCTGCTGTGCCTCTGGCCATACCTTAAAAGAATGTTCCCTGCCCAGGTGATTTTTAAAGCAAGAGTTTAGAGCTGCGCTCCAAGTTCTGCAGCTCTACAGAATAAAGGGATCCTCTGTAAAGCCCAGGGCAAATCAGGGGCTCCAGGCAGGGGAAACATTCACTACGGGTGTTTACCCTCAGCAGTTTCTTTTCTAGCATTTTGTTAGCCTTAGGCAGCTGCCTGTTGATTTTAGTCAGTTGCATTCTCAAAGTACTGCAAGTTTTGAATCTCATTTTGATGCGCTCCATTGCCAGAAGCTCTGCAGAAGGAACCGTGATGCTAATTCAATGTTCTGAATTCATCAAGATTAATAGACTGAAAAAAGATCAGGTAACAGATGAATCTAACCTGAGCCAGGGCAGATTCTATATTCAACAGAGAAGCAGCTTAAAGCAATGCTGGTACCACCTCGAGATGGTGAAGTACCTTCAACTGCTCCAGATTCACCAGTCATTTCCCATAAACTTACTGCATTGAATTAGCTTCTTTGAGCCAAATAAATTTTACCATTGAGGCAACCAAAAGCAGCTTTGCTCATTATGGCAAACTTTTGCTGGCTGATGACTGAACTGTGATTAGGAAGTATCTATTTCACCCAGATCTTCCCAGTACAATTCACAGAATCACAGAACATTAGGAATTGGAAGAGACCTTGAAGGATCATCTAGTCCAACCCCGCTCCCCGCCAGAGCAGGATCACCCAGACTAAATCGCACAGGAAGGCATCCAGATGGGTTTTGAATGTCTCCAGAGAAGGAGACTCCACAGCCTCTCTGGGCAGTAAGAGGAAGACAAAAAAATATTCCAATCTTGTAGAACTAATGAAAAAAAAAATCAGCAATTTGAGAACATGTATGTATCACTTAGGTTTTCTTTAGGAAAAGATCTTGAGTGGAGTTTCTAAAATTTCTCAGTGGTAGCGGTGACAGTTTGCTTCTGTTACTGATTTATTCACAGGAAATGGCTTCAGAGCACACCACAGATAGGATAATTAGGTACTGTGTTTGGGGCACTCACTGTAGGTCTTCCTCTAATATACCAAAAGCGGAATATTTTAAACAAAACATTTCAGAAGCCTTCTACATCTCTTAACATCCGGAATAATAAACTGTCGTGCTACCTTTGCATAATCTGCAGCTCCGCAGTAGCTGCAGGAAATCCACAAGAAAAACCTCACTTACGCACATATTCACCACAGCAAAATCACGTGGACGGCTAGGTGAAAATAACAGCCGAAGCCTGATGCAGCGGAAATACATCTGAAATCTAAAGGACAAAACCACCTACTCCTCAGCATTATTTTATATAAATAGAGTTATATTTTATTGGATTGCTATCAGTGCTAATGAAATGCACACACAGAAACATACCACTAAAACACACGATTAATAAAAAAATACCAAAAAATGATTACAAATATTTTGATGTGATCTTTTTCTTTAATTGTTAAAATGTAAAATGTGGACTGGAAGGAAACAAGCACACACTTAGTCACTCTGTGTTACTCTAATCCTCTATGTCAATAGAAATCTTCTGTGCTGGTTCTAACTTGCCTGCTTTGGAACCGCACAAAGTTGAAGTTTGACCTTCTGCGTTTAAAATCTGCATATATATCAACTTATATCCACAGCTGCACATTTTATAAAAAGAGATGACTAAATAACTTTCAGGAAAATCAATGAGACTATTTTAATTCAATGCACATCTCATTAAGAGACGTATTTTTAGTCCTACAAGGAAGTGTTACATTTTGATTAGTTTGTTGAGTGCCACTGTACAATGCCTTTGTCTTTACAATCTAAAATATTTACATCAGAGCTTTACAGCAGACAGAATTACAAAAAACATGTAGTTACCTTCAACAAATGGCATATTAGCCCTTAATTCTGAGCAAGAATATATCACAAGACTAGGGAGGGGTGAACCACTGCTGTTCAAACAGAAGCCCAACGCGAACCTCTTCTGGGTTTGGAAAAGGTTATGTTAAATTTGCTTGTTTGTTTTCTTTCAGTTTTATGCACTGTAGCACTTCCTAGATTCAGGCAGAAGCTCAAATATCACACAGTGGGGAGAGAAAGGCTCTTCCTCTGCTACTGTATTTCTGGTCTGATGAGAAACAGGAAATACCAGGAGTCTCACGAGAGCCTCTGTTCTCCGAAGAGCTCCAGCTCAAACAGGGATCATTACACAAACCCATCTGAGGCTGAAAACGTTTTGAAATTGGACTATTTCTAAGTGGAACGTAAGAAATCTTAGCAGAATTCAGTAGCTTCATCACTTGAAGACCAAGTGAAACAATGCTGCTTGTCTGACATGGCAACAAGCATTAACTATTGATATACAATCAATGGAAACCTTTGCAACTCTATAGAGATGTGTACATATAAAACATGCTTTAAAAAGCAAATAAAAGCAAACTTTCAAACAGGAGGCCACGTCTTTACTTTGCGGTAGCTTAAAAGGACTGGATTTCTGAGAAGCCTTCAAGTTTTATCATTAAGTACACAAAACCTCAGCCATTCTGATCTGTAGTTTTTAAATCCTTGATTAAAGGTTTTAAAACTCAAAAGGTGTTAAATTTTGATTAATAACAAGAGAATATATAAGCAGAGTGGCTAGACTGGTGCTAAAAGTATTGCTCCCAAGAGCAGTTGCACAGAGTACAAGTCAGAGCGAACCCTTCTCTAGGAAGGATTTTGCCATCAAGGTAATGGACCTTCTGCAACAGAAGGTGTATTTGGGCCATTATGTTTTCTGGTAATATGAGTCTATCCTATGTATGTTTTTAAATTTCATTTTGAAAACAATTATATTTTTGTCCTCAAGATCTTGGGGGCAATGACTCCAACAACTTAATTACGCACTGTGTGAAAGAGTTGCTTCCTTTGTTTTGCTTTAGAGTTCCTGTGTAACAAAGTGCATAATCATTGCTCACCTTCTCCATGATTTTACTATACTTTTTCCTCTCAGCCCACTCTGGTCTTTTTCCACACCAGAGGGGTCTCTCCTAATCTATTAACTCCCTCAGTTCCACGCTTCTCAGTATTTTTGTAGTTAACATTTACTTTCTAGAATGAGGTACCCAGAACTGCCCTTAATGTTCAAGATGTGAGCATATCCTGGATTTATTTGGTGGTGTAATGACTCTGTTTATTTTGCTCTCTGTTCCTTTCCTTGCTCTTTTCATGGTAATATGTGAACTGATGTTTTCAGAGGCCTGCCCAGGAAGTCCAAGATGTCTTTCCCTAGAAATAACAGCTCATTTAAAGTCCATTGCTTTGCCGATATAATTAAGGCTGTTGTGCCCCTCCCATGTCCATTATTGATATTAAGACTCAAGCACCATCTTTTTACCCACTTACTAAGGATTACAAAGTCCTTTGGCAACTAGCCCTAGTTTGGCCATCCGGAAAGATTTTTGATTATTGGAAAATTTCTTCATATCCGTGTTCCACCACTTTTTCAGTCTCTTTATGAATAGCTGAACACATTTCCCAGCACATACTCTCGTGAGACTCCAATGGAAACTTTCTAGCATCATGAAAACTCACAAGTTTTTAATCAGTAATTTATCCTTCAAAGGATTTTTTTTTTCTTCTGCAGAAGTCTGGCCTCTTCACAAACCATTGTGAACAACTTTGTGAAAAGGTTTTGGAAATCCAAGTCTGCTTGACTTACTAGACCACCGTCATCCACATGCTGTTGCCTCTTTCTAAGAACCACAATGCATGAGTTAGGGCGGTTTCCCTCTTCACAAAAGCCATGTTAACTTTTCATCTATGTTTTTGGCTATTAGTTCTATTCATCGTTATCATCTATAAAGATTTGGCTGGTAATGGACTCAGACTGCAGGTCTGTAGGTTGGCAGAGCACCCACAGATTTCAAAGTTTGATGTCACATTTATCTCCTTCACCTCCTCAGATACTGTGACTGCTTTACAGGAGACATGTTACACACATTTCTTAGTTCACTATTTTCATAGCTGAGCTCTTTTAAAACTCCAGGATGGCTCTGGTAATCTGATTATTCTTATTCATCATTCTACAAAACATTTAAATTAATTTTAAAATAAAGCGACAGCTCGGTATAAGAAAAATTGAAGGGATATATCCTGCAGCTTTGCTATGTAATCCTATAGATACCTCCCTTCTCCCTCAGCACTGCATCTTCCCGTGGCTTCTTGATGGCAGCTGTGCTAGGGACTGGACTTGGTAGGGGTACCTTAGTAAAGTTGTTTCATACGACTGTAAAATGTGAACATGAAATCTCTCAGAAAAGCATCTAGGCTAGGTCTTAAGAGAACTACGAAGCTTTAAAAAAAGAAAGACTAAGCTGAGCTTGAATCACAAGCAAAGCAAAGACAGGCTGCAGTGAAGTCACAAGCACAGACAAAAGCTTCTATCCACATGCCACAGAATGTGTCTGTCCCACTGCTGAGGATGTATAGGCAGCACCACCAGAATGATACAGTTCTAAAGGCAGTTCCTCAAAATTCTCAAGAGCTTTGATATTGTGGCTAATGTTCAAATAATTTGATACAATTTTTTTCAGCGATAAAGAGGTTACGGAGGAGGAGTGTAGAACACAGGAACTGGCATACCAGTCAGAGAAGTCAGTCTAGGACCTGTGATTACTATCCTATTAGCAATAGTGCTCAGTAGATCTGCTACAGATTCAGAGTTAAAGAGTACAGCAAAATGCAAAAATTGTATCTCTTAACTCTCTAAATCTCATGTAGGTTTGGGGTTTTTATATTCTCATGTTATACTGTCTTGAATCTTTGTTATTTCTGGACTTCTATGCACTGTGAAAATCTATTCCACACGTTAAATATCAATCTGTGATTATTTTTAATCTATTTTCAATGAACTACCTTGAAATTCCATTAGCATATCCTGGGGTTTGCACTGGGAGAGAAGAAATACAAATACATAGTTATCTCAATTTTTATCTAAAATGTCTTAAATGTAATGAGTTTGTATGCTAAATTCCACTTGATCATTATATGTTTCATATGATTCTAGTTTCACTCCACTCACGTTTTTTTTTTTAGTTCAGGTCAGAACGAGACATGTCAATACAGCAGAAATGTTCTACAGCAACCTGTATTCTCCAGAAATACTTATGAGTGTAGATTAGTATAGACTACTAGAAAATCTCTGAACACTTTCACCTCAAAGTTTAGGGTCCATAGTTTCAGATATTTTTGACCAGATTTAGATCTGGATGGTGATATTCGGGTGAGATTTCTCAGCTCTTCACATATTTCCATGCAACGTCTTTCCCCTTCTCTCTACTCTCACCCGGCCCAGTTCCTTCATTTCCTTCTTGTTCCCTCTACGAGCACAAATCCAGATTTTCACAATGTACATTTTTTTCTGTCACTTTATAAAAGTCTTAGACAAAATTACAATTGTAAATGCTTTTTCTTAAATGACCAAATCTACTGTCTTGAAGGCAATTGGCAAAAGGAAGCACAGATAAAGCCTTTTAGCCTCCCCTCCATCCATCTACTGGAGTTTGCCAGCGGAGCAGTTTTGAAGACTCAGCATTAGACTGTCATTTCTTTGTCTTCCTTTCTGGGGGATTTCCACATTCAAACCACCATCCCCAGCAGAGCTGTTGGAGAAGACAGACTTCATGAAGGATGTGGCTATCTCATTGTTATAAGTCAGGACAACTCGAGCTTTTTCATCACTGTAGGCAAAACCGAACATAGAGGAGGCAGCACAACCACCCTTAGGCTCCATACCCCACCCCATCACCACTCTGCTAGCCCGCTAGCAGCACAACCCCTCCTTAAAGCTGCAAGGTTGGAGACAGAGACTGTGCAGAATGGGGCTGAGCATGTGTGCTACCAGCACCCATTAATGTGGATCTTGCTTGAGCTGCTCTTGTCTACGAAAACTGCTCTGCTGCTACTACCACTTACAAGTAACACGTCTTCAGAGCGGAACAGCAACTGCCACCCAAGAAGATAAGAATTCCTCTTGGCCTTTTATTTCAGGACATGATTTGGCCAGTCCTCTTAGTTTATCTCTGCAGACACCAACTTTAGTTTGACCATGCTTATACCCAGCCAGAATTTCAACATCCTCCCGTTTGCACCTGAGTGATTGGAGCCCGACGGTCCTGCACTGTCTGCGCCTGGCACAGGAGCCTGACAGCATCTGGCTGACTCCACACACATGGAAATGTTCCCTTACACAGTGATTCACAAACAGTAGTTCCTCAAATTGCAACAGCATTTCTTACAACAGATAAAATGTAAGATGCAGAGTTAAAAGCAACAAGGCAGTGAGGATGATGTTTATTATTTTATACGGTACATATACGGTACTGTACTGTGCCTTATTAACACTGCAATGCACTATAGGCACAGTATGTGCTTAGGCAGAAAAAAAAAGTAGGCTTTGGAAATTAAATACGTAATCTTTAAATCTGAATTTAAATCCCAGGAACCTTTTCCTAAACCTGAACAGAGCTAAAGCACAGTAGCACCAGGTTTTAGGGTTTTGTGTTTGGTTTTTTTAAGTTAATAATAAACCAGTAAAAGTTGGGTGGCAAAGAAAAAAAAATCGAGTCTCACTCTACAGACCCTCTCAAAGCTCCACATGGTTGCCTCTAAAAATATCTATTTTATCATCTTCTAAATTACATTGAGAACAAGGGATGATAATGACAGACTAGAAAAATGTAGGCAATATTATCTGTAATTTATTTGGCGGATAAAAGATTATCAGAAAAAAGACATATGAACTGCAGGTTCCTTATCTTTTGTGTATCAACCGACTTTCTGTCAGAAGTCTAAATTTTGTGGAAAGTGTATTAAAACCAAATTCACAAAAGGTCATGATTGTAACAAGAGCTAGAATTTCCTAACTAACCTTGGGGACTCTTCAGTAAATTATAATACCCAGTACATGACATTTATCTATTAATAAATACAAAAAATGTTCTGTTCTTCATAACACATGTGTATGCCACATATGGAAGTCATTTCCTGTTACAGTATTATCTGGACTATGAAAAATAAAACATTCACTTCCAGCAGGCCTGACTGACAACTTTTCTTGTATTTTCCAGCAGGCCTGAATACATGATATGAAAGCTCTGAGAAGCAGAACTTTTACATCCTATTTAGTATCCCTTTACTAGGAACGATTTTGTAGCATGATGATACTGGCATGGTCATATATGCATATCCCTGGCAGGAGACAAACATTATTTTCCACTTCATATGTAACAACCAACATTTTAATTCTTCAAAAGAATTTCTGTTAATAAATGTTAGCTACAGTCTTTAAGGTTTGTAAATACAATGATTCTAGCTTGCAAACAAAGGTTGCTCAATTAAACTTGAGATCATTTAAAGTAGACTGTCAGTCAGAAATAGACTGAGGAGTCTTGATATATCAAGGCTTGCTGTAACTTTAAATACTGCAGCATCAAGAAGTGTCTGGACAATGCACTCAGTCCCATGCTCTGACTTGGCTGATCCTGTGTGGAGCAAGGAGGTGGACTTGATGATCCTTGTGGGTCCTCTCCAACTGAGGATACTCTATGGTTCTATGATTCTGTGATTTAGGATCAGGTTGTACCTGCTGTTTTGCACGTGCCCTACTCCCTCCAAAACCTGGTGATGAATAAAATTAAGTAAGTAAGTTCAGAATATTGAGCTTTCAGACATAAATACGTAGAAGAAAAAACACAGTCTTACAGGAGGGAACTGAGCCCAAGTGGTAAGCTAGTTGGAAACAGTGTTATAAGCACATTTAATAAGGATTTATTTATACAGAACAAGGTACTTGAACGACTTTCTAGAAACATGCAGCAGAATAAACAGTAACTATTCAGAGAAAAGAGAGGAGGTGAATAGTTCTGACTGAGTCCCTGCTGCACTCCTGCCCACCCAGCTGTATCTGTCAAGCGGGTGCTTTGCACTGCTACAGCCGCACCAGGCAACAGCCTCGCTGAAGAGGCTGGTACTCCCATAAGCCTGGGCCTGGACTGGAAGGGCTCACTTACCTGGGAGGAGGAGGAAAGCACAACAGGGTGCCACGTGAAATAAAATGTTTCTGCCATTCTGAGCTGCCTTCACACTTAGGACTACTCGCAAAATATGTAGCTGCAGTAAATACACTAGCAAAGCATTCTGGTGTAAATCCAGAGGAGGCAATGCCTGGGTTTAGGAGGCTGAACAGCACCAATAAAGTACTGCATATGCTCTTAAAAGGACACAGTTGGGAAAGATCAAAACTGACATTCTTTTCTAACCATAAAGAAAATCATTATATGCATTTAATCACATGATAAAAGAGAGATGAAGAAAAAAAATTAGAGGGCTTCAATAAAGCACGGTGGTCTCTTCTGGGAGTATTCTTATGGATTATTAAATGGCCCATAAATAGGAAAAGAGGTCATTAGGGTACTTTTGAAAATCAATAGACACGCCAAGTCTAGGACACACAGTCTGTCTATAAAACTAATTACAAGCAGTCTGCATCACATTTTCTCTCATAAACTTGCACGTTACAGAGCCAAATTTAGGTTAGTTGTGAAGTTGGAGGCAAATGCAAAAGCATTGCAGTTGCTGGGAAATGTTTCCCTTTATTAAAAAAAAAAAAATAGAAAAAAGAAGAAGAGAAGAGAAAAGAAAAAAAAAAAGCATCATCTCCGGAGGTTCACTGCTAGCTTAGTTTCTGGTTTGTGTCAACTTGTTTATATCAGCTGCTGATTTGCGTCACTGGCTTGGCTTTGTGGTTGTATCTGGGGCCTGATGGACACCCTGGTGCATTAAGAAATTCACCACAACAGTACGGCATGTTAAGATCAGATAGCACAACCTAATGTTGTTTTCTTAAGCGCACACACACCACACACAGCTCTACTGAAAAATTACTGGAGGCAGCTAAGAGAGGCAGACCATCAGTTTGATGCAAACCAGGTTTAAATTCAGACAGTAAGGAAAACATCCATGCAGTATCAAAAAAGTGGATGTCAAATATTTTAAGGGTACAAAAAAGTTTTACATACATTTTTAAAAGTGTTTTTATTTCTAGGAATCAAGAGACATTTTATCTCTTCTGGTTCCTCTTAAGTTTTTAATACAAGCATCTTGAACCACTGAATATTTACTTTGCTACGCTGGGAAAATTTTCACTTTGAGATGTAAAACATTACTTTAACTATGGCTTTAATTAGCTCCTTGGAAATTTAAAAAATATATTAAAAAAAGGCCAAACATCTGATCTGATCATCTGGAATACGGAACACAACATAACTTAGATGCTCTGCTGAAAACACCTGTATTTCGTAACACATTTGCAGTAGATAGGGTGCCCATACAGAAACCAAGACTGCATTTTAAGCTTTGTGCCCACGATTAGATGACACATGGTCCCACAACCAGAACTGCCCAATGGAAGCGCCTATCTAGCTGAGCACATATAGCTGAAAAGGCCAAGCAGGGACTACTGCAATTCTGACAACTGACTTCAATAAAGCTAACAACCAATTACTTCAGCTGAGATCCTTCTTCATGTTTTCTGTCCGAGCCTTCCACAACCAAGCCTTACAATTCTTTCTAGTTTTGTGCTAGCTCATAGGAGGTCTAGTGAATAAACACAGAGATTGCATGCCTGTAATCTTAACAGAGATATCTCTCATAGGAGAAGATAAAATGCTTTCAAAACCATGCTTGCTTTATGCAAATTTCCTTTAGGAAACCCTGAAAGTAATTCTAAAGCCTCAAAATATTCCATGAAGATGTTCCTGAAATAAAATATGGATTTTTCTGCTTAAAAAGTACAAAATGGATCAAATCTTTAGTTGTTAAATCTTTCAAGATAACCATTACAGTTGAAATGTTTTGATCAATCTGTTTTACTTCTCTTTTTCTGAGAATTTCAAAAGATTTGGCTGTTGCTCAATTTGAAATGAAGTAAGATTCTGAAATCTCAAATTTTTGAGTAAAGTAGAATAATTATCCCCTAGGTTGTTCTGATAATATACTATATTTAAATGGAGGAGATGAAGTTCTAGAGGTTAAAGAAAGAGTCCAAGAAGGCCCAGCAAAGCAAAAAATCTTACAAAGAACAATAACCCAATTTTTAAGCAATGAGTCCAGAAATTATTCAGGAAAAAGTAGGTCCCAGGCTGTATAGTCTAGAGCTTGTTTTCAGAAATATGTGGTTTCATCCAGCAGAACATGGACCTGAAAGCTTACCTTCATCTTCTTTTTCATGTCTTGGTCCTTCACAAGGGAAACAAGAAGGTGCTGTTGCCTGCACAGAAAAAGTAAATGAAGGTCACAAGAGCTGCTATAGCAGCTTTACACTTCCCAAAAGATTCTAGAGTGCAGGAGCAACTCCTTTAGTAGTGAATAAAATTTCACAGGGGTGAGTGCAGTGTTGCTCTCTGAAGTAGAAAAGCTGACCTCTCTATCCATCCAAACAAGCAATGATCATTCTCATCCTAAGGATCTTCCCTCTTTTCCCCCTCTGCTGTGTGTTAATATTAAAACAAAGCATCATTCCAGCATTCTGATTGGAAGGTATTCACCTACAGTCATCACTCTCGATGGATACCAAGAGCTTCAATAGGAGCTGGAACATGTGGTGTCAAAGAGAAACTTACCACCTGGCAGCTTGGTTTGCTGTGTTTCACCTGCATTTTCAAGTAAACAGCAGATTCTGAGGAGGGTTGTCATGATTTGCTCTCTCAGGAGTATAATAAAAAAAAGAAATATTAGAGACAATTTTCTTTCTTTTTTCTCTTTTTTTTTTTTTTTTTAAATTAGTAATCCCTGCTAAAGCACAGTTGAGAGAAGCAAAGGATTTCTGATTTCATTCAGCACCCTTTGTAAACATTTCCACATTTCTGTCTATGTCAGGACTCAGCTCTGGAACTGGGAGCTTCTGAAAACATTGTGAAGTGTTAACACAGCTGGTGGAGTCTGCCACACCAGCTGGAAGAGGCACACTCAGGATCTGGTGAGTACCAGTGAGCCAGAACACTGGGCTGGAGTAGCTCTGTGGTTTCAGGGTTGTGGCACAAACCTTGGGCTTTAAGGTATTATGAGCCCTGAAGGCTCCCCGAAG
Organism: Zapornia atra; assembly: GCA_013400835.1. Taxonomy (NCBI): domain Eukaryota; kingdom Metazoa; phylum Chordata; class Aves; order Gruiformes; family Rallidae; genus Zapornia; species Zapornia atra. The sequence continues at coordinate 27,741 of VZTU01028996.1, forward strand.
GTGGCAAGAACCCAGCTACAAAGGAACAATGGGGAGCAGTTTGCCCATAGCTTCCAGCATGAGGACACTACTGAGGAGACAAGCACTCCCTGGATGCCTGACTCCAGCATGAGGAGGCTGGGAAGAAGAGCACAGAACGACTTTGTACTCTCCAGAGCCAGTCTCACTAGATCTGTGCACCAAAGAGCACCATCACCTCCTAGTCCACATGGGAGCTGCTTCCCTTAGGGGCTCCTCTGCTCTCCACCACGACAGTAAGTCAGGAGTTTTGCCTTCTCCATGTTCTCAGGTCTCTTGCTCCTCATTCAGCCATCTCAAAGATTTTCCTTGGTTCCCAAGTTCTATCCTTCCAGGCCTCCTTAAAAATTGTGGAAGGGCCCTGAAGTATGCTATTATGACAGTCAGAGAACTTGGAAAGGAGAGTTTGCAAAAATATTTACTATGTGAACTCCCTTCTGCCTGTCTTCATAGGAACTGAACTAAGTGACCAAGGGGGAAATTTGAAACCAAAGCTTCTAACTGAACCCACAATTAAATAGAAAATCAACATGCCCTAAAATGACAACTGAAAAGCTCTGTCAAAAGCACAAGTCTTCACTGCCTTTATAGCTTTACAATAGTTTTTTTCCAATTTGTTTAAGTATGTACTAATTGGATAAGAAACACAGGAAGATGACTCGCTGGTGCTTTGCTGACAGCTTGAACTACTTCTGTTTAGTTCAGAGGTTTGACTAACTGCTTATTGTCAATTCTGACTGTTAGTCACTTACTTTGATGTAGCAAAGTGAGAAAATATGAAGTTAAGTCAGTCCTTTAGTCCAACAATCCTCTCTAGCTGAGATCATAATATGCAATTTTGGCTGCAATACTTATATTTTATTTCTTCAGCCATTTCAGTATTGAGGCATAATTGGTTTTGGTAGGAAGAAGGTGTATATGATTAAAAAAAAAAAAAAAAGAAACAAGCAACGTCTTCTGAAATAAACAACCGTGAATTGAAAAGTGTACATAATGCTGCTCAAGTATTTTCACTTAGTTTTTCACACTCCTACTTCCTTTTATGTAACTGACATGATAATGATACCATGGGTGAGGCAGAGTTAGTACAGTTAGATAATGTGATAGACGTGGTATCAAATTGAAACTATTCCTCTTAAAAATCCTTAGTTACAGTTTTATACACCAATACATAAACACATTTGTTCCCAAGACCTTTTTTTTTTCTCTCAACACTGCTCATAAGGTGTGCAGACAGCCTGACCTTCCCAGCATGCTGCACCAGCTGGTCTAAGAAGAAGAGATACATCCCACGCCTGCTGTGCTTCTCAGCCTCAGAACTACAAAACTTCCAAATAATCTGAGGGAGAGGGCTAGAAGGGGGGTTGAGAGTGTAGGTATAGACAAAGTACCTTAAGGAAGAACCATAGCTGTCCATCTTTCTACCACAAGTACTTGTTTTTAAATATTTTCCCATCATGTGACTCTATGAAAGACACTCAAACAAATTATTGACCTCAAGAATGATCCTGGACTTTGAAGCCAATAGAAGTCTTCTGAAGACAAACCTCAGGGATGGAGATACTTTGCAGAGTGGTCGGTGATAGTCACTTCAAGTCTAGCAGAAAACGCCTTGACAGTTACAGGCATACTAACCCACAATTAACTTCTTTATGTTGACATGCCTACCCCATCTTTCTGCCACTACTGTGGAGAGATACTTTTTCAACATCTTTTCCTATCAACATAAAATGTTGAAAGCTTGCCCATCAACAGAGTTATATAGAGGAAGCTTGGTCGTGACAGGCTGTAGCTTAGAAAATAACCACAAATTAATCTGTCATTAATCTTCTGACTCAATTGAAATTGGAGACAATCTCAGGGAGAAATTCAGAATGGGCCTGAATTGTGCCTTTGGCCTGTAAAATACATCAATAGAGATCTGTGAGGACAACTTTTCTTACTGAGGCCTTGGGAAGCTGTCTTCATCAATAGATGAAAGAAAGATTAAGTGATTTCCCTAAAAGTGAGGTCTCTCCCCTGTTATTGAAGCTTCATGGTACCTCACTGAGTTTGTCCAAGGGTTGAAGCCAAGAGACACTTCCAAACACCACTTCAAATAGCAGGACATGTACTGCAGTGTTTGATGATGAAGTCTGAAGTATTTGGAGGGACAGCCTCTGCCAACAATAAAATCACATCTTAATGAAATTTGTGCAACTGCATCCCAATAAACAATGCCAGATGATAAAACACTTTATGCCAGATATGGCAAAAAGGGCCAAGTCTTTCAATATGTGTAACTACACCAATGCCAACAAGAAGAATCAAGAATATTAGACTGATGTCAATGTGAGCATTGCCAATCCTGACTCCCTTGATGATGTTTCTGTATTGTAAATCATGCTCAAGAGTAATTCAGGCTCAGCAAGTACAGCCTCTGTGGAGCTTTGTCCTACCATGACAGAGATAGTCACAGCAACACAGGAGAAAGTAATTCTTGGTGCAAGAGTCACTGCTTGGCACCAGTGAAAGTTGATCTGATGATAATTCAAAGGCCACTTCAATGGTTAGAGGCATGTGGATGAGAGGGATCATTAGGTATTGTTCAGAACAGACTCCTGAAGCCAAGCACTAGAAGGATAATCAGGTAACTTTCAAGAGGACTAAAAAAATCTTTCACCCAAAACAATGAATGATACAGAATTAAAAGGTCAGATTTAAAAGATTGAGGAGAGTACAAAATATGGAGTATTTACCTTATCAAATAAAAAGTTCTCCCTTGGCAAGTATCTGGCCATATGTACAAGGGCAGTGTGAATGTAAATGGCAGATGGAGAGTATGAAGGAAAATATGGTTTTGCTAAATGGCCTGCTAAAAGCCTGGCTTTCTCCAAGGGTATTTGTCCAAAATTTCATGGTTTTTGAGATGTTGCAAATCAGAGATAATAGAGTTGTGTGAGAAATATGTAAACAGATCAGTAAGACACTCATCATATGAATGGATAACTGATTTTGAGACAGAGTCAAAAGTTGTAATAGAGTTATTGCTCAACTTGGATGTTTAACTGGTGCCAGTATCATGAGAAGGAAAACAGTTTAATATGTTACAATATCAAACTACTGGCTTGGTGACCACTTAAGCTTTCTCCCTGTAGTTTAACAGAACACATATTTTTGTTTGGGTTTCTTTTTCCCTCAGCCTGCCAAGTGACCTACAACAAATCACATCAGTGAGCCACAATTTCCTTACAAATTAAATAAAGCCCAATACCTGTGACTCTAAGCAAAGTTCTTTCAAAGAAACTGATCAAAGTTCTATAAATTGTTCAAGTGCCATTACTTAACATATGTTAATTTGAATGTACTGCTTGCAATGTTAGTATTATTAAGCCCATAATTTTTGCGTAAACACATATATGCTTTCACCCAATTTCTTAATTTAATGAATACACTAATGTAAGTTTCCATGGTAACTTTCTGACAGCTTTTTAAAAACTCCTGCATGACGTGGGATGGGCCTGCTCTTCCCTGTCACTGGTTTTCAAGCAATCTGCCATTCTCAGTTTAATCTTAATTTAAACTAGTTTTCCTTACGCAGAGGGAAGGGGTCTAACAGAGAAATACTGGCACGTGCAGAACAGGCCATTTAAGATACTAACCCTTTCACCCATCCCTCTTGTATCCCTGCTGGCAGCCTAACAGGCTTGGTAAACTGCAACACGCGTGTGCTTTTCAACTATTGCTGTGAACAGTTCACCAACAGGGAGCAAATGCCCCCTCTCAGTTGTTAATGCCAAGGCTCCAGAATGACTCTAAGCAGCTCATACCTTCATGTCTTCTTCTGCTAACTGCAACAAGAAATTCAGAGTAAGCTACGGTACAACATGCAAGCACTGTCGTGTTCATCACTGAGTTTAGTGGCTCATTATTTTTTTAATTTATTGGATCTTAAGACATTTGTAATATAATTCAGGTTGCAATGGACCTCAGGAGACTTTTACTCCAACCTCCTTCTCAAAGCAGGATCAGCTGTGAGGTCAGACAGGGCTCTTCAGGGCTTTGTCTCTTTAGGCTACAGTGAACACACAGTCCCATGGGGCAAATTGTTCCAGAGTCTGATTGTCCTCATAGTAGATTTTTTTCCTTACATCCAGTCTGAATGGATGCAGCTTGCTTTAGCTTATACCTGCTGTCTTTTGTCCTCCATCATACAGCACTGTGAAAGACCCTGGCTCCATTTTTTGATAACCTCTGCGTGGCTAGGGCAAGTCTTTTGTCAGGTCTCCCCAAAACATTCTCTCTTGCAGGCTGAACAAGATCAGTTCCTTCATCCTCCCTTTGCAGGGCAAGTGCTCCAGGCTCCTGATCATCTTGGTTGACCTCTGCTGAACTCATTCCAGTTTATCAGTGTCTTTCCTAAAATGGAGGGGCTTGAAACTGGACACAGCCTTCCAGATGTCATCTCATGAGTAGGGATTTCATGACTAATGAGCAAAGGGGGATAGTTCCTTCTTTTGATCCTTTTAGTATAGCCCAGGAAGCTGCTGGTGCTCTTTACTGCCAGGGCATGCTGCTGGCTCATGTTCAGTTTGCTATCTGCCAAGACTCCCATGCCCTTTTTCAGAGCCTTTTCAACATCTCTGTCTAGGTGTTCCTAATGTCCCAAGTGGGTCTTACACTCAGAAAAGCCAAATTCTTGTTACTTATATCAGCTGTGCAACCAGACATTGGCCCATGGAATCTGACTGCTGTTCCCCAAGTCTTTTCTCTGCAGTGGCAGGACTTAAGAGAACACCACAGGCATCTTCTGCATCTTACCAAGGTCTCCCACCAAAAAGTCTCCCTCCCGAGACCATAAGACTGCTCAAATGCTCTCTGAGCAGGGCTCACTTAGCTCATGACTGTATCTGCTGCCACACACTCCTGCTACTGGCAGTGCCCTTGTAACATCTGAAAACAAATGGGATTCCTGGAAAAGTTATCACTTGATTTTTGAAACAGATTAATATTTTCTACTTTCCAACAGCAGTTGGTTTTAAAGAGACTACATGGTTTTGCTGGTATCTCAGACCCCTTGTGTGGAGAATATAAGGGTCTAGATATTGCTCATCCTTATTAATTATTTTATTCCAGCACTTAATTTTGGATGCTCCATTCACTCATAAATACTTCATCTTAAATGAAAAGTGAACATAAAGTCCTTTAAAATGTCATATTTCCTTTCTCTAAACTTAAAAAAAAAACCCTCATCCACCTCAACAAGAAAGTATGTTATAAAAGCAGGTCAGTTACACATAGAATTCGTGCCAGGTCCTTCAATACACACATACTGCTCCCCCTGAAATGAAAAGGTTGCACGCACACAGAAGGGCAGGCTTTATCTTAAAGACTGATATCCTGCTTAGACCAAGACAGATATTGTCAGAACTGATAGGGTAAAAATGTGACCAAATATTTTTCTTGTATCTTTTTACAGTGTCCATGTAATTCTGTGGGCAGAAGGGTCAAAACAAAACAAAATTCAACATTTCAAAGTTCTACATAGGCTAATAAAACAAAATAAATGCCCAAACTCCTAAATTGTAACAAACTACTATGAGATGGAGAAAAAATGTTTCTAATCCAGAATGCCAAATACATTTTTACAGATGACAATAAGGTAAAAAGACTTTAAGTACAAGAAGAACATGCTTTAAAATAAAGTAGAATAATAAACCAAAATTCAATAATATAGGGAGTAAGGACTAAGATTAACTAAATTATACCATGTAAAAGGTTATGGAAAGACTGTGAAAGAGGAACAGTCTTTGACAGGGGCATGTGCAATTCTCACTGCTGTTTGTACATAACTATCAGAGACAACGTGGTTCATTGTATCTAGCAGGATTCATAAATAATTAGAAAAGCTCCAGAAAAATGAGGAGAAAAGATTTACCATCACCATCCCTTCAGCCCTCTGACTTCACCAGCTGGCATTCCCCTACCCAGTTGACATGGGACCAAAGATCTGTGTGACGAGACTCTACTCGTATTCTTTGCATGCTACCAGGAGGCAGGTCTGGAGTCACAAATCGCCCACCACAGATAACACTGTTGCCACCACCTCCTCTCAGGTTTCAGAATTAATTGAAAGATTTGCATAAAAAGTGATTTCTTATAATGGGAGAGTTTGCCTAGACAACAGAAGCTGTGAGTATCCACAATCTAATTCTTGCCATTAAGGGATTAAAAACTTGAATTTAATCAGCCAACAGTTTTGAACACACCACTCTGACATATTGCGTCCAAAGTATTTGGGGATTTTGGTGGGGCTTTAGTTACTCAGAAATGGGTGCCTTCTTGATATTTTGTCCCAATGTGGGATGAAAAATATTTCCAAATCCTGAAAATTTTCATAGAACTGAAATTAGGTTTGTGGACTCGCACTAGTGACCAGAAAAGCCATTTGAAAGGAAACTGCAACTATTTGATGGAAGTGCAAGAACATGAATTTTAGAACAAAAAGAGCTAAAGTAAACTTAAGCTGTTACTTTTAATAACAAACAAATATTCCTGTAGTTGCAGGGACCAAGCCCAAGAGGCCTAGATACTGTGTGCATGTACTGAGCTCAGAAGTGCACCAGGATGCACTGCTTGGAACTGCTCCTGGGAGGGAGGGAGGAAGGGAGGGAGGGAGGAAGGGAGGAAGGAAGGAAGTTAGTTCTGCAATGGCCCCCTGATGTTTTACATCTACAAAGTCAGTATCATACAAAGCGAAAACGTTTACCTCACAGCCTACAAGAGGTTTCTCAAAACCTGAGTGAGTGGGTAAGAAAATCCTGGTTTTCCATCGAAGTTGAGCTATTTGTTTAATTTAGGGAGTTATGGTTGATTATTAAACCAGCTTGAAATAATTCACTGTGAAACTAGAAAATGGCAGCCTTGTAATGGATCACACTCTATCAGCCTTTTAGGATGATTTTGTCAAGAAGCAAGTTACGTGTGTAATCATACATTTGTGATGATAAAGTCAGTATGGTAACAGAGGCATAGTAACATAGCACCATGGGATGCCAGTGCAATCCACCAAGCTTTCCTAGTTTGTGACCTGTAAAATTTCTTAGTAGGTCAGCATATTAGCATTAGTACTCTAAGAGGTCATTTAATAAATAAATAAGTAAATAAATACATAAATAACCTGTCTGGTTATTTAAGGCACTTTACAGAATATTAATGACCAGCTTTTTCATTCACCTAGTGAAACTGCTTCTGCATATAACACTCTTCAGAAGATGACAATAAATCATTATTTAAAAAAAAAAACCCAAAGCCAAAAACAACCTTAGCAACTGGTTTCAAAGGGATTTATCTATTAGGGATCTTCAAAGTGTAGCACAACAGCCTATCCACAGGAGACAAAATCTCAATTTCCCTCCCCAAATAACTGGAAATAATACATACCAGTAATTAAAAATCAAAATTCAAGTATCAGCGCACCTGTTTCTTTTTCAGTTCCTCTGTTGCAATTGTATCATCACTCTGGATCGAAACTCATGACTGATCTTGTGGTTCTCACAAACATCAGTCAACACAAAAGATGACCTTCAGTTGTTCTTCTGCACCAGTGTTTTTCCCGTTAGCAACTCAGAGTAAGCTATATAGCTTCAAAAATGAGTCCTACGTGTACACAGCTGAAATTGAGCACCTGCTTGTCAAATTCGAGAAGTTTTGCAGAAAAGCAACTTAGTAACTTATCACAACAATAAAATATGGAATAAGTATTGACAGCACACGTCCTCTTCTGCTTTTGTTTACTTCAAGTGGACAAAAATGTACTCCAGCTCACCTACGCTGGCATGAAATAATCTTGCTTTATTGGCAGCATTTGAAATGAGGTTTCTATTGTATTCTGGAAATGCGACGAGTTAGTCTAACTTTGGTCACAGTTCCTTGAGAACAAGAAGTCCCAAACACTACGTGAAATTTCCTCTTGAAGTCAGATTTAGGACATTGCCGAAGACATTCACCCCAGTAAAAGGCAGGGCTGAAAAGCTAGGCTTACTGCTAAATCCTGTAAGGCTTGCAAGGCTGGGCAGGAGGCTGGAGCTGGCAGGTGGGCTTTGGGTCACAGTTCATCTGGCAAGGTGTATGGGTTGCTGCTCTGTGGTTAAGACAGATCAGCCTTAAGTTCAGCTCTAATGATTGTGTCAAGTTTTGAATTACAGACAGTGGGAACTGAAGTCCTATGTTTACCCTGGAAATTGCAAGGACTGGGGTGCTGATGCGAGCAGCAGCAATCACAGAATCACAGAATCACAGAATTATCAAGGTTGGAAAAGACCTAAGAGATCATCCAGTCCAACCATTCACCTACTACTACTAGCTCCCACTAAACCATGTCCCTCAATACAACATCTAGTCTTTCCTTGAACACCCCCAGGGTCGGTGACTCCACCACCTCCCTGGGCAGTGCATTCCAGTGCCTGAATGAAAGAGTCAGGGCAGACTACTGGGCATCTGGCAATCACTGGGCTGTAGTTGGCCAAGATAACTGTTAACACTTAGGATTTAAGGCAGCAGAGCTGTAAGAGCTTGCTTTGCTGCTACACTCCATCAGGATAAGAGAAGTAGTGTAAGAGCTAGCAGTGGTGAGGGTGAGTGGGGCCAGACTAGCATCACATCAGAGTTGATTGGCAACGATTTTAGCTGGGACGAATTGGGTTTAAGGTTTGGTAGAGTACAGGTTGGAAGTTAGTTAATGATGGATCCTTTACAGCCTAGGGTGAGACCTGATGCTGGGAATGTTGGGAACACGGAGTTTATGGAAGCTCCTAGGGAAGCATGGATCCCGTGGTTATGGTTAGTTCTCATACTGAGGTTTAAACACCATTGTGTATGGGGACCTCATCCCTGTCTTGCTTGGAGACAGAATTTGCCTGCGTTTGGGTTGGGAAGTTTTGGTGGGTCTTGCCTTATAAACAGTTCTTAATACTGTAAGACCTGCAGAGGTAGAAAATGGATAATGCTGGGAGAAACAATGGCTTATGATAGGGCAATTATGAACTGCTTGGATATTACTAAATCTGGGAAAAAAGTCTTGAATGGTTCACACAGGAGTCAAGATTGACACAAATACTTGGGCTGGCAGTTCCAATGATTAACAAATCTTTTAACCTAAATTTGTTACAAAACATTCAATAGCTTTGCCATCACTGTCATAATCATCTTCCCACCTTTATCCTAGAAAAAGTTATTTGCTTCATGAAATCAGTATTTAACATCTGTAAAAGAATAAGGAAAACATAAGTTTTCTATGCTAGGGAACTTTCAGTGTCAAAATAGCTCAGAAATAACTTTTACTAAATAAAAATAAAATAAATGGCCAGAAAATGAATGATTTCCCCTCCCCCTGTTTAAAAGGCCTCAAACGTGGAACGCAATTTTATCTTTAGTGATCCACCACATACTCAATTTTAATTTCTAGTTATATAGTAAGACCATTAATAATGAATTTATTAAAGTGTGCCAGGAGTCACAATGCAAAGCGAGAATTTCAACATGAAATTACAACTTTCTTGAATAAAGCTACATAGAGTACCCAATAAGGATTGCAGACTCCAAATATTGGTTGTATTATAGTCAACTACTTTAGTGTGAAATAATTAAGTCTACAAAAAGTTTAAAATCCACAGCATTTTCTCATTAGTTATAACCTTGCAAGTAACCTCTTAAAAAAATATGCAAGGTGATAAAACATAAATTTAATGAGTAATTGCAGCAGGCAGGACAGTATTGGATTGATTCATCACCGCTTATTAGTCTTCAGTATCAATTAAGACACAGTCCCACTTCATATTCAGTGTGCAGAAACTAAGTTATTATGACTATTTTTAAGCTGAAAATATTTCATCAGGGTGTTAAATGTGCAATGCTTTCCCCAGGTTGCTAGGTTTCCTTAGGTTGCCCCAGAAAAAGAGGAGGAAAAAACCCCCAAAACCCCAAAAACCCCAAACCCAGAAAAAAACCCTCAGAAAATCATCCAGTTTTCATCACCTTGTATAATCCTTGCTAGCTTCTCCCTACAGTATTTTCTCTATTTTCTCTTTTTCTCTATAGTAAAGTGTAGAATTCTATTATAAGGCACTTCAAAAGTAAGAACAAACTTTCACTTAAGCTTCTATTCAACTTTTCTATTTAGTGCATTTAGAACACAGAAAGTGGAAATTAATAGGATAATCATTAGAAAACAGGACACAAATTTATTCAGGAATGTACTGAACTGATCGATATACTGTTGTTCAGAAAAGAATAATGTAGCACTCTATGAGAAGGGCTGGCATTAAAACAAAACCTGGATGCATATGAAGTAATGTTTTAAATTTATTAAAAGGTGCTAATCCATTTAGTTTGATTGCCACACGTGGAAGTTGCAAATTTTTTTTATTTTCTTACAAAAAGGCACTGTATTTTTAATTATTGCTCATACAGAACTCTTGGTGCACAAGAGAAGCAATGCTGTTTTTTTTAACTTAGCCTATTGCCTACTCCTTTGAAAAGGAACATTACTTTTAAGAGTTTTAGCTTCCATTGGGAGTATATTATTCAGACAGAATCTGTTTGGTTTTTAGGGCTTGGGGGTTTTTTAACCAGTGCATCATGTATTTCAGTTCTGGATAGAGCTGTTGTCATAAAGTCAAAATAAAACTTTTGGCCTCATTCCCTTGAGAAAAGGAACATACAAAATCCAAAAGTACATCCCAAGTATAGATGAGAACAAAGGTCTGAAAACAGTAAATCTGAGCATATCTTATTCAGTTTCTGTTCAAAATTGTAGCAGTTTTAAACAAAAACCACATAAGAAATATTGTCTTTGCATTCTCCTCACCCAAAAGGAAACTTGGTATCTTTACGATTTAGTATTTTTGTGAACACGCACCTCAGTTTACATCCCCATGTTTGCATTACCTGACAAATCTGAAAGCTGAGGCTCCTGCAAAGCCACCAAAAGAGCTCGAGTTAAAAGCCTCTGTAGGATCCTCATGTGTGGAGGGACAGTGAACTACCAGCGAACACTCCCATCATCTACCAGGTGGAAATTGAAACTAGGACCAAAGGAAAATTGTTTTCCTCACATCACGTTAGTCCATTCTTGTATCTTTCCATTCCTCAAGGAGGTCCTGAGGTTCTCACAATTTTCATCCAGTAACAACACCCACACAGCTCATCTCTAGGCCATTCCTAGCCTCAGAGAAACCTACATGAACACCCTGACTTTTTCCTTTCAGAGAGCAACCGCTCCTTCCCCATTTTCCAAAAAGTCACCCATCCCAAGGAAAAGTGAGCAGATTGTTTCTATCGAGTAAGCCATCTCAAGCTTTTTTATGTTAGCCAGATCCATAAATGGTCCTTAACTTGATGATTTCACCATAATCACTCTGTGTTCTGATCTGGGGGAATCTGTCTTTTGATAAGGGCTTTGTTGTTGTTTTGTTTTTCTCCTCCATTCCCTTGTCCCTGAAGAATGTGCATCATATCTCATTTACTTGCCAGCTTTGCTTAGAGTATGAACAGGACAGTCTAAGGCAGTCCTGAATATCATCAGATCCTCTCTCCCTAGAGATAGACTTCTACTCATTCTCATTAAGGGAGGCTTCTTTCCCCAAATATAGCACTCAAGTCACCAGCCAGAGATCAAGCCATTTCAGGTCATTTGAGATGTTCCCACTGGATTCTTTAGGACTTCCTAATCTCTGTAATGCCATGATGCTTCAAGCGGAGTCAGGACATGCTAATGCTGTTCCTGTTCATGGGGGGAATGGACCATCTACTATTTGCCACAATGAAATCAGATTAAGACCAGAAAATCTGTAGAAAAAAAGTAAAAATAAGGTTATTTAAATACAGAGACTGTCCTTTGGATGCTCTATTTGGAATGTCTCTGCTCTGCCTACTTGGCAAGTCCAGTGGTAAGAGTATGACCCTGTTCTTGGAAGAACTGCACTCCTGGGCATGGCATTCCTAAGATAAGTAGCTACTCTGTTAATAAAGAAATAAGCAGTGTTTATTAAAAAAGTCTAACTTTTTTTTTTTTAAAATCAGAGAGAGAAACGTACATCTGAAGCAAGCAAGTGCTGCCAGCTACAAACCACTTGAGAGATGATTACATTCCATGGCACGTCTGGGTCATCAGAACAATGCCACATACAACTGGAGGACAGTTGAGTCCTCTCTGGCTGAGAAACATGGTGATAGTTTGAGTATGCAGTGATCATCTTCCTTAAAGTATGAAGAGGACTCTGAAACTGAAGTGTCTTATCTTTAGTTATTTATGGTTGATGGCTAATTAATGCATAACATAGAAAATTTATTCTATTTTTTCTATTTTTTATATAAGTGATCTGACAAATTTTCCTTTTCAGGATGCCTCTAAAAGAGATGAGGTCAGCTCTCCTTAGTCCACAAACAGGGCTCTGTGTAGTCACAGTGCAGTGGTTACAGGCAGGTGAAGTGTGCCTTTGGAGTTCTTTTTCCAGCAATTCTTATCAGACTGTCTATCAAATAGTACAAATGAGAACAAGATTCATCTACCTTGATAGGCATTCAGACTTTTTGTGTGTGAAATGCCTATTTTCTGAGTTTAATATTACAATCAGCTTAAGTCTATAATTGTGATTCAGCTATATGTAAAAATTATGTTTTTTCAGAAGTGAACATAGACTAAATTTGCAAAAGAAACAGGAAAGTCTCTCAGTTGACTTGATCCAGCAGAAATCAATCTAAATTATTATTTGCTTCTAACAGGGATCTTGTGTTGCTGAAGTGTATGAAAATATTTCCAAATCAACAAGACACAATTATCACTTGCCAATATGTGACCTCATATCAGAGGCTGCGATGAATTATTTGGTTTTATTCTGTGAAGCATGGACTTCTCTCACCAAACACAAAATTACACATTAATATAAACTTGGAGTAAAATAATCAAAAGGGCCATACTTGTTAGTGCCAGAAAATGAAACAAAATATAAATTACAACGAATTTATCCTTCATAGATTACTCTTCAATTTCATAGTATTTAAGCGCTGATAGGACATTAAATCACCTAATCAACCTATGAAGGTAAGGGATCATTAGATTTTATCCAGGTACCTGTACCTGAAGACTTCAGTAAAATGTTTCCATTCTCATGGAATGTGTCCATACCAAGCTGTATATCCCAAAGACGAGGGTTTGTCTCTCAATAGTGACAGATGCTGGCTAACCGAAGATGGAAGGTATCAGCAGGAAAACCATACCAGTAATTGCTGAAGCAACCAGAAGGTCTTGTCAGAGAGAAAGCCAAGGTCCAAACCAGAGAAAAAACCTCCTTTCCAGTTCCAAAGGTAAGAATTAGCACAAGCCTACTACCTCAGCCCTATGTCATCTTTCTAGGAAATGGAATTAGTCCTACGTCATAAGTCTTCTGCAGTTCTGGTTTTGTGATCCTTCTCTGTACTACCTCTAGGAAGTTCCAAAGCTGGGCAAGGGAAAATATATAAAGGAGTAGGGGAAAGATTAAAAGGAATTTCTTGGAAATTACCTAACAATCAGTTTAGTAGCTGTTCCTATTAAAAAAGAAAAAAAAATATCATGGAATGAATAATCAAACCACTACATCACTGAATAACACGCATCATAGTTCTATGGAAAATAAATTTTGTCAGATAATAGTTTCTTTCTGTGAGAGGATAAAAAGCTTTGTGCATAAGGAAGTGATGACAGATGCAACGTATACATCTTTTGCAGAGTTTCTGGCACAGTCTCTCATATCTCTAGTTTGCTTATGCAAATGTTACCTACTCTAGAGGAAACAAGCACACAGATAGTATAAAACTGGAGAAAAACCTATTTAGAAGTAGCTATCATTAATTCACTATCAATAAGGAAGGCTGTATCAATGTGACATTTGCAGGAGTCTGCCCTGGGTCTGATACTATTTGATGCACCAGTTCCTGAACTGGGTTGTATAATAAAGAGGGTGGCTTTTAAACTGTGAGTTACATCAGTCTGTGAGGCACTGCAAGCGTTTCAGACAGGGGAGCTATAACTCAAAGTGATCTTGACAAACGGGAAATAAATCTGAAAAAGGAGACTGCAATTCAGTAAGGACATGTGCAAGACTTAGACACGCAGCAGTAAGTATGCGTAGCGGTTGGGAATGCTTAGCTGGCAGCTCTGCTGAAAAGGATCTGAAACTACAGGGTTCACAAACTGTGTGTGAGTCAACCAATGCTCCTGGGGAAAGAGCATGCAGGACTACCATCCAGAAGACTGCTAAAGCTGCTGTTTTACCTTTTTCAACACTGATGCCTTACCTGCAGTACTGGGTTTAATTCAAGCACACTATAAAAGAGATTTGGACCAGTTCCAGAGTCTAAGAAAGAGCAGCAGCCGTAGCTGAAGCTCTCAAATACACCACCTATGAGGAAAGACTAAATGCACTGAGATTGTTCAGGCTGGAGAAAAGGCTGAGGGAAAAAAATAACTGTTCAAATTAAGAAGGATGTTTGACTGATGCAAAGAGGAAGGCAGCAAGCTACTCTCTTTGCAGGGGATGGGAGTAATAGGCCTAATGGCACCAAAAGGGGCATTATTAGCAGAGAGAGAGATGTGATTGTCCTGCTCTACTCAGTACTTGCCATGGTTCACCTGCAGTATTGTGTACAATTGTGCTGCTCCCTAACTCAAGAAAGATGTGAGCAGCCTGGAGATTGTCCAAAGAAGGGTCACAAAGATGATCTAAGAGCAGAACCTGCCCCATGAGGAAAGACTGAAAGAGTCAG
>VZTU01028996.1:42634-53682 GCA_013400835.1 Zapornia atra
TCTCCCTGGAGAAAAGAAGGCTCGGGGTGAACTCATCACAGTATTCCAGTACTTAAAGGGTGGCTACAAAGAGGACAGAGGCTCTCTATTCATAGGAGCCACGTGCAGCAGACATGGGGTGATTGGTACAGGTTGCACTGGGAGAGGTTTCATCTGAATATATGCAAGAAATTGTGAAAACAATCAACCACTGGAACAACCTCCCCAGGGTTGTCCCTATTACTGGAAATTTTCAAGATGATGGGACAGGGTGCTAGACAAGCTTATCTAGGCTCCCTTTCAGATAAAAAGCTGGAGCAGATGATCTTTTAAGGTCTTTTCCAACACTGATTGTTCTATGGTTCTATAAACTTTCTAAGAAAAAGGGTAAGAACATTATCAGGGCACATTGGGTGAAGAGGCAGTGGAAACTCTAGCCCTGGAAGATTTTTAAAACGTCTGCCAGGAAAAGATACAGTTTACCTTGCCTTAAAAAGGACAAATACACTGCAAGTCACTCGAGAGTCCTGTATTCTATGATTCTAAGGCAAGTATGTCAAATAGACTTCTCTCCAAAGTGCATTTGGTTAGTACCAGTTGTTGTGACTACTAAAAGATATAAGTAGAGTTAACTCAGCAAGCTAGCCTGAGATGGGCAGGCTCTGTTGAGTGACAGAAAAATTTAAGTATGGGGAGTGCAAACAAAGGGTGAGAGCTACAAAACGTCAAAATTATGTAGTAATACAAAGTACACTAAAAAGCATAGTGAGAAATTCATTCCATATCCATTCACTAGTAAATGGACCTATATATATTGCCTGGGAGTGAGGATTCGAGTGTTCTCCAGCTTTATCAAGTAACAGAGAGAAGTGGGCTGCGGCATAGAAATGGAAAAAAAATATATTTAGACAAGAGAAGGCGATTCAATAAGCAGTTAAGAAAACTTCAGAGATTTGGGGTAATACATTTTTTTTAATCCTGCAAGGATCTGCAGGCCCATATCAGAGAAATGATCAAGAGACATGTAAAAGTAGACTAATTGAACCAAGAGGTATAATGCTGAAATGGAGAATGATGGAAAATTACTGTATCTGATACATAGAACCTGACTACATATGATCTTAGGAAAAAGACTGCTAATAATATAATGACCATAGGCAAGAAACAGTTTGCAAAATCATTAAAAAAATACCTAGCAAGAAACCTTGCCCATGAAAATAACAGAGAGATGAGGATAATAGAAATATCTAGCAAGTGTTTCAGGAGTAAATTAATTAACATTGACACTATTATTTTCCAATACATTGGTATTATGCAAAGTATGTTTCTCATTTGACTGATTTATGTACATGCATCTGATATTCGTGCCCCTGATATGGTCAGATTGCTATGTCCTTGTTTTACAAGGCTTTTTTGCAGTGACAGGAAACCAGTGGTAAAACACATGGGTATTGAGTTTCATGTCCTGAAGCAAAAAACTTAGCTCTTTTCTTCTGCAGCTACAAGGAAGAGTAGTTGCTTTTAGATTACCTCGTTTAATAGAAAGATGATACAGAAAGACCCTAAGAAACAGTTGTATCAGGCAAAAAGAAGAAAAAAAGGTACACAGAAAAAGAAGGCAATACCATGTTATGTACAAATTCTGACTGCATTCCAAGAGTAGACAGAGAAAAACTGAGAAAAAAGTGTGGTGGGGAAAGAAGGAGGAACAAGGTAAATTCCTAGTCTCAGAAAGAAAATTTAAGAACTGAGTTAATAACTGTATACGAAACCAGAAACTGGAAAAAAACTGTTTGCCAGTAACTTCTTTCTAAATGAAGTCAAGTCTCTGCTCAGGAGGTAAGAGAATCAAGACAGGCACCTGAGTAGGAGTTAGAAAAAGTAGAATTGATAAAATGTACATAGAAACAATGGTTAAAATAGATACTCATTATACACTGTGACATGGTAAAAATCTATCACAAAACCTGCCCAGAAGAGATTCTTCGAGATCTCTAGAGATGGGGAGAGAAGTTTGTAGAGCTAGCCAACACTGAAAATTGTACAGGTAGAAAAGCATCTTCAATCAATTCCTGGCTTCTTGCTAAACAGAACAGGCAGAAATGAGAGAAGAGAGACTTAGATCTTCTCTCTGTTGAGCATCTGAACTTCAGGATTTTATTTTTTTAAAGTACAGGCATCTTTACAAGTACTTTGTGTTCTCTGCGCATTACTTTAGGAGGAAGGTTTTATGAAAAGTAACGTGTTCTGTTCATTTTGCTCTCAATCATCAAACCGTTTGGATGTTTAATTACTCATTTTCTTCACTAAGTTTCATTCTGAGTTCATTTTACTCAGTAATGAATCAGAAATGTCAATTTACACTGACTTCTAAAGCATCTTTATAAACCTCATATGTAACTGAAAGAAAGGTGCATTTAAGTAAGACAAATGAAAGCTGACGTTTTTATTTTTACTGGGCAGATAAAGTATTTCCCAAGTTTAAAAATGGCAACTCTTTTGCTGATAAGAACAGTGATTCTTACTCGAGAATGGAAGGATGGAAAAAGATGAACATTGATAAAATACTGAAGGATAAAATATCCCAATAAGATAAAAAAAATATTAAAAAAATGCTTGAGGGCTTTGAAAATAAGAGTTATGAGAACCTACCAAAGGACTATGAACTAAAATCTCTGAGATGACCTGCTAAAAAAGTGTACTTCTTTGAAAGAAAGAAAAGATACTTAAAGCATATTGTATAGCTAATAAACAACACAAAAGGAAACAATTTAATGAAAATGAATCCAAAGATGCCCTAACCATACAGGGTAAACAAGGGTATTTTGAAAAGTTTAAAAAGCAATAATGCTGCCCTTAGTTGCAGGCAAATTCTAGCTTCAATGCCCAATGCTTCCAGAATGCTTCAGAAAAAATTAAACATAACATGTGCTGTCACACTGCCATCCTGTGGCAAGGTACCTGCAGCTGTCTGTGAACACAGTTTTCCTGACGATAATTTGCTTTCAGGAATGAGAACATTCCTGTTCTAAAGACATGAAAACATCAGCAGGGTTTCAGCCATACCTCAGGAGATTTGCTGAAAAAACACTAACTTTACTGGAACCACAATCAAAATTTTGCTTCAGAGGGCTCATGACCTCATTGTCTGGAAAGACAATTTGATCCTATGTCTTCTGAAACCTATTTTTCTGGCAGTTAAGCAAAATGAGTTTCTCTTATTCTTTTCTTCATGTTATAAACATGGATCACACTGCTATAAATAATCTGTCTATATAATCTGTTGAACCACAGAACGAGGCTGTTACAGGAGACTGTGTCAAAAGCCTTGAACATACTGCTACATCATCTGAGAGTCGTGTGAGTGTTGATATGATCCTCCTAATAATGTCGGCCTAGGTAAGATGAAAAATATTCACTAAAATTTGGGAGTCTAACATTTCCTATTAATGCTGGACCCTAGGATTGTGCTACTTCATAGATCTAGCCTTCCTCCAAGTCTCTGCATTAATATGACAACTAAGGCTTGAATTTTTAAAAACTTTTCAAAATCCTACACAATAAACATCTGCATACAGAAAAGCCCATCATAGTTCTTTAGATATTTTGCTGAATTTTAGGACAAGAATTTTTTGCTCGTGGACTAAAAGCAAAAACTGTAGTAAACTGTGAAAGAAGTCTCTTCTGTTACAGAATTTTACCTTTCAGAAAACTGCACCCACAATAAGGTAAACAGAAGAAAAAAATTCCATGGCAATAATTGTTTCCCTACTCAACACTTCCGGACAAAAACTATGGCTCAACAAAGTTGATGAGGATTCAGGACATTCCTGAACATGTGCAAAAGCTCTCTTCTGAGTACAAACTGGATACATTACATGCTTGTGTATCACCCTGAACTAAAAAGCACTAACTTTTGGAATAGGGAGTGAGTCAAGGACTGAACTAACATGGAAATCTTTTGATCTCAAAGAGCTTCAGCTCTTTGAGAAAAGGCCACAGATGTACCCTGCCAAATAATCTTTTACAGACATTTATGCTGCCAATATCTGCGTATTTAGGGAACACCAGCTTTCCAAAATAGTTAGACCTTATGACTTGCTTTCAAAGTGCTAGAAATTTGGCATGAGATATGCAATAACCTCAGGATGCAGAGCATCTTGCACAATTAGTGCCTGAGTTTATTAAAGAAGTTGCTGATAGATTTTAAAGTCGCTTTTGTGATGTCTTTTTTCCTTATCAGTATAACTCTTCTATGACTTGCCCCATACATTATTCAAGCTTTCACTTACGTGAAACAGTCAGATCATTTGCGCAGAATACCCAGTAACAGAAACTGAACCATACTTGACTATTGAGAGAAAATAACCCACCGATCAGTTAAGCAATTAACTTCTACCAGAGTATCACAGCATCCACAAGGGCCAGAAGGAGGACCTGGGAAACTACAAGCCTGTCAGTCTGACCTCAGTGCTTGGAGAGATTATGGAGCAAATCATCCTGAGTGCCATTAAGAGGCATGTGCAGAAAAAACAAGTCAGGCCCAGTCAGCACGGTGCACTTAAAAGCAGGTCCTGCTTGACCAACTTGATCTAATTCTATGATATGGTTAGACCTACTTAGTGGATGATGGTAAAGCTGTGGGTGTTGTCAATATGGATTTTAGAAAAGCTTTTGACACCTTTCCCACAGCATTCTCCTAGACAAACTGACTGCTTTTGGCTTGGGTGGGTCTACTCTTCTCTGGGTTAAACACTATCTGGATGGCTGGTCCCAGAGAGTGGTGGTGAATGGAGTTAAATCCAGTTGGCAGCTAGTCACCAGTGGTGTTCCTCAGGGCTCTGTGCTGGGACCAGTTCTCTTTAATATCTTTATTAATGACCTGGATGAGGGTATTGAGTGCAGCCTCAGTGAGTTTGCAAATAACACAAAGTTAGGCGGGAGTGTTGATCTGCTTGAGGGTAGGAAGGCCCTACAGAAGGATCTGGACAGGCTGGATTGGTAGGCCAAGGCCAGTGGCATGAGGTTCAACAAAGCCAAGTTCCAGGTCTTTCATTTGGATCGTAACAACCCCAAGGAGTACTACAGGCTTGGGGAAGAATGGCTGGAAAGCTCCCTGGCAGAGAAGGACTTGGGGGTGCTGGCTGACAATCATCTGAATGTGAGCCAGCAGTGTGCCCAGGTAGCCAAGAAGGCCAATGGCATCCTGGCTTGTATCAGGAGTAGTGTGGTGAGTAGGAACAGGGAAGTGACTGTGCCCCTGCACTCAGCACTGGTGAGGCCGCACCTCAAGTACTGTGTTCAGTTTTGGACCCCTCACTACAAAAAAGACATTGAGGTCCTGGAGCATGTCCAGGTTTGGATTGGATATTTGAGAAAAACTTCTTCACAGAGAGGGTTGCTGCTAGGCATTGTAATGGGCTGTCCAGGGAGGTGGTGGAGTCTCCATCCCTGGAGGTATTTAAAAGATGGTAAGATGTGGTGCTGAGGGACACAGTTTAGTAGTGAATGGCAGGTTGGGGTGATGGCTGGACTTGATGATCTAAAGGGTCCCTTCCAACTATGACAATTCTATCTCTACAGCTGAGTTGTTAAAACTCCAAATCCTGTTTTCATTTTGTACACTCAAGTGACACCTACAGGTTATTCTCGGTATATGACGGAATTTACTCTCCAGTGACTATTAGGCTCTGGACAAGAACCTTGACGCTTTCTCCATCATCCTGGAATTCCTGCGAGATTTTCAGAACAGATCTGAGATCTACAAACTTTCTACCTATACACTACAATATGTCATCATTGTGCATGACCCCTTCTACTTCCCACACACAGTAAGGTACGTAATAGGAAGCTTTCCACATACAAGCCCCTGCAACTGAAAATCTAGGTGGTTTTCTACACACACTTTTCAATCCATTGAAAAAACCCATGCATTCATATAACTGCTGTGTTTTTCCAAATTCTTGTTTTTCTCTTCCCAGCAGAATAGGACTTTCACCTCTCTGTCCAACCTGGGCCAGTGCCTCACCACCTGCACAGTAAAGAATTTCTTCCTAACATCTAACCTACCCTCTTTCAGCTTAAAGCCATTGCCGCCTGTCCTATCACTTCACTCCCAGATGAACAGCCCGTCTCACACTTTCCTGTAGGATCCCTTGAAGTATTGGAAGGCTGCAATTAGGTCTCCCCTTAGCCTTCTCTTCTCCAGGCTGAACAAGCCCAACTCTTGCAGCCTGTCTTCATAGGAGAGGTGCTCCAGCCTCTGATCATCTTTGGGAACATGGTCTCTTTTCTTAGGTCTGTTCCACAGGCCACCAAAGTGCAGACAAAACTAATCCTATTATTTTGGAGGCTGCCAAAGTTCCCAGACTAGATTTCTCAGATGCTGCTCTTTGTAAGAATGAACAGAGAATCTTTAAAAAAAAAAAAAAGAAAAAAAAGCTCCACTTCCAGGAAATGGAACAAAGAATATTTGTGATGCCGATGTTGAAATACATATTGCAGCATTTTTAGCTGTAGTTAAAGTGTGATTAGTAACCTCCAGAACGGCTTAATATCAGCAGATCATGTTATGTAGGAAGAATTGTAAGCCACAGGACATCATAGGAAGAAATGTGGTGGTGGTGGGAATCTTCTTTAGATTGGGATATCAGATCTTGTTATATAGTGACCTTGTATCTGGAATATTCTTCACTTCAGAATAGTGATTTTTAACTATTCTGCGCTGAAGGTACCAAATTTAACACAGATTTGTGGTTTTATCACAGATTCTATTCTTTATGACTGAGGCTTGTGGTGTTTTCCTTCTACCTATTTCCCCAAAATCCCTAACTAAACAAGCCTGCTGAAGAGGTGAGATGGAATTCTCCAACAGGAAAATGGGCCCAAACACTACTTGCTTACGGGACTCATGCTGCAAAACTACCTTGGGTGTAATGGCACCAGAACTCTCTAAGATGTTCTCATGAAACAAGAATTCCTGGAAACCTGACACAGGTTTGTACTAGGAATAGGAAGACTTGTTGATGTCTAGTGCCGGGTTTATTTAGGCAGCCCTGGAGTGCATTACTGCTGCTGACAGCTCAAATCTTAGACAATATCAAATCTGCTTTCTGTGTCATGATTAAAAAGGATTGGTTTTGAATTAAGCATGACTGAGCCTCCCAGCTGCCATATGCCACTCACTCTACCAGGCTCAGCTTTCATGCAGGCCCTGGGGGACTTGCATGATCTTACCTTCTAACAGATTTGAAAAGTAAGACCTTCCCTCGGTATTGCTGTCTGAAAAGCTATCTGACAACAGCCCCAACACATACCCTTCTAAGAATTACAGTCCTGCATACCCTTGGCTTTTGCTTGGTGGGCACCAACCCCAATCTTAGTCCCATGAGCCAGAGAAGATTCTCATGTAGCCCCAAAGCCAATCCTCACAGGAAGCATAATTTCAAGACTGGCAGCACTCTTCAGAATTTACCATAAAAGATTAATCACTTTCCATTTCAATCTGCCTCCCTTTCCACAAGCACCCATTGGTTTGCCATATCCAGCAATAAATTCTACAGTTTCTGTTGTCTGAACTATTGTGAGAACTTTAATCAAAACCTAAAAGCTTCACTACAGAGAAGGGGACTCCATCTCCCAGTTAAGTAGCTATGAGTCTGTCCCAGAAAGCCTTCTTCCTGAATTACTGGCATACAGGATCCAGCAATACCATTAGCTTTACAGTCCCTTCCATCTCAGTGTACACTAACAACATGAGCAAAACCAAGTGACTGTCAGCTTCCAAAAATTCTGCCTCAAACTCCCCTTGCTTCAGCTGTCATTTGCACAGAGGATACAGGACCACCTTGTCAGCCCTTAAGTTTTGGAAAGCCCAGGTCTGATAATTCGAGGCGTCTCCCTCATCTGTAAGCAAGTGGTTCCACTGTGTAATAGTTACAGTGCCACGCACCCTCAAACCCTGTCACTAGAGCCCTCTCCCTAGCAGCGTGGCCACAGAGGGTCCAGCAGCATAATTCTTTTTTTTTCTTCCTAATATGTCAGTCACTCCATGAGAGGACTAAACATGCTGATCCACAGAAATGTCTCAGTCCTATCAAAGAGCCAGGATGAAGACTTCATGGTGATTACACTGCAGACTGCGCTAGAATATCCGTGTGCTTGCACAATGTGTAGGCTTATCTTTAACGGGGGAGGACGGTGCTTATGCAACATTATAGCAGGTAACCGTGACACTGCGCAACGGGGCTCTCAGATTACCCTGAGAGAGGCTTCCAGGAAAGCTTTTTGGAGTCTGTCTCCACTCACCACCGTCCTGACAAGCTAGGTATGGAACTAACTATTAGTTTCTTGACCATACTGGAGCTGTAAGCACTGGTCTTGACCTTCATAAAGGAAGGTATTGAAGAAGAGGTAGCTTTTCTGCTGCACGCTCAACAACTTGTGGAGGGAACGTAAGGCTGGTGAGAGATAACCTGTCACAATAATCATCACTCAGCATTCTCTTGGGGAATTGTTTTGTCATTTTCTTTACAGTCAAAGCTTGGGCCAGAATCTGGATTAGTAACAGTGTACAAAAGAAGTTTGGTTTTTCTGCCTCCTTCTGGTCTAGAGACAAAGTATGTGCTACGATCAGGAATGGTGCTCCTGTTAACAATTCAGGATCCATTATATCTGTCCTACCTATATTGAAAATTTGGATAAAGCTTCAACCCTTTGCTGCAACTTGCTAGGACTACAACACTAAAGTAAAGGTGGTCTTTGGCTAGGATGTTTACCTCATGACTAGCTTTGAGACCATTTTAAGCATCTTGGCTACTGCAAAAGCTAGCACTAGAACTGTCAGATAATGATATGTTAATTGTAAACATAAGAAATAGTATCATAAGGACATCTGCATTTTTGCTGATCTGGTCCAAACACCTCCTCAATCCAAGGACAACTTCAAAGCAAGAACAGGCTGTTCAAGGCCATTATGTGAGTTTTGTGTACTACCAAGGCCAGAGATATGCAATAATAGAGATACACTAGGGGTGGAAAGCAGAGAAAGAAATGCTGGAAAGCTATGTTTTGTTTTTTAATTGTGACATGCCAAGGCAATCCAGGCTATCTGCCTCATGAAAAGAAACACCCCATCAGTCTCAAGTGCATGTAAGCATTTGAGAACACAGAGGACAGGCAAGTAGCAGGAAGAGGTAATAGCATCTGCCACTAGTGATACTTCATAAACAAGTTTTCAGAACATGTATTCTTCTGGCAGCCAGTGTAACTCTTGACACAAATTTAAGAACATTATGCTTGGGAACATGAATATCATGATCACAAATTATCACGAGCATTAGCTCTCCTCTAGGTTGCGTAACTAGCACATGGTCAGCTGAAGACTAAGTTTACCCAACTGTGCTTCTGAAAAGCTATGTCCATGTTCATCCGAAACCTGCATCAATCTCCCAAACCTTAAAAGTGCTTTAAATTACTTTGACAATTTTTATCTAGTTTTACACCCAAGTTCACAACAAATAGTTCTTCCATAAAGTAGTAATAGGCTATTCCTACAAGAAAAAAAAAACACCACAACCCAACAAAAAATCTAAACCACTGCTTAAATTAGCTACTTAATCAGACAAGGTTCTGCAGTAGCTTCAGGACATCAATTTATCCTGCCACTGGCAAAAAGCTGATGTCTGTTCCAAACAATTGACACTCTCCTGACTCCAACTGAGGGAATTTACCTAGAAACTTTATTCTGCAAGCAACTCTCTTAGTCTGCACTCCAGACCTATTCCGTTACGCATTTCTTTTGAATGGATGATAAACTATTCCAGAAGGGCTCACACTTGCCAGTGTCTTTTTTACTAAATTTCACTGCAATGTTTTAAGTTTTCTGTCACCAGCTCATCAGCCAGGGGAGGAGTACAACACTGCAGGCCTGGAACATAGGAGTTATTGCTGAGCTACTGAGGTTTTTCTGGTTTGGTGAAACATGTTGCCCTGGTCTAACACCACCCCTGCAACGGGCACCGCCACCGGTAGGCCTCTCCCGTTTCCCTCGCGGGGGAGAAAGCAGGTGCAACCCGCCACTCGAACCCCCTCTGCAGGGATGGCTACTCCAGGGTCTATTTCCTTGGCTCCGTCCCTCCTCCCCCAGCTCCGTCAGACAAGCCCGACCTCCAGCCTGTGGCGGGCCTAGCACGGCGAGCAGCACTGCTGCGCCTCCGGCCCCCCTCACATACCCCCCCTCCCCGCCCCGAGGGACGGGCGGCCGCCGGGAAGCGGCGCCCCCAGGCTGGGAAGCGNGGAAGCGGCGCCACCAGGCTGGGAAGCGCGCGGCAAGAGAGGGGCGCTCGCACAAGCGGCGCGGGACGCCCGGAGGCAGCTTCTCTCCTTCCACCGCCCAGCCCCGCTCCCGCCGCCTCAGGGCGCCAAGACCGATCACAGCCACCGCCCAGCCCCACCAGCCACGAGGCGATCGAGGGCGGGGCATGCGCACAAGGACAGCCTACAGCCACCGCTCCACACGCCTTCCTCGCCCCTACGAGACCGCCCCTTCTGCAGTGGCGCGCTCCCCTACGCCGTGCGGCCTTATCACGCATGCGCGCCTACAGCCGCCGCGACTTTCCGGCGGGAAAGTACACGTGGGTGCTCTGTCTAAACCGTCCCGGCGTGGAACCGAAGGTTGTTGTGTTCCTCGTTCCCGGCTCTCTTCACCCCGCTCTCCTGCGCGCATGCGCTGCGTGCGCTGTTTCCCTGGCAGCTGTGATTGTTTTCGGCAAAACCACCTGCGTGGAGCCGCGGAGGGGGAGTGCGGGAGGAGGGAGAGACCACAGGCGGGAGGGGGCAGCGCTGCAGCCGCAGCAGTCGGTTGCCCACGGCGCTGCCACGGAAGCGGACGGGGTTGACGTGAGTGGTGCCCTCGCTCTGCGGAGGCGCGGCGGGCGGTGGGGGTGCGCGTGTGGTAGTGGGGCTGCCGGACGGTAGAGGAAGGGCCCGCGCTCCCGGTGCGAGGCTGCGTGCTGCTGGGGTCCCGCCGGGTGCTGTCGCTGCCGCCTGTCCTAATGTGCGGTTCCACA